>JXPH01010413.1:0-12967 GCA_001014845.1 Mochlonyx cinctipes | reverse complement strand
AATATTTCTGAAAAATTGTGGTGAGTTTGTATGGGGCCCCCAGGCCCCGTGGTCGAATTCGGCCCATTAACGAACTCGTCCTTATTTTTGTAGAGAAAAGCCACCACACAAAATTTCAAAAGTATTTACAGAATTATCCGAAAAATCTGGTAATTGGACGCAACAGAAACGAATGATATTATCCCAAATTTAGCATAGGAACTGTGCTTGGGCACCTACTAAAATCTTATATTCTAACTTTGTGCTCACTCCGATCAGTAGCACTCGAAAATTCTAGAAGTTCTTGGTAAATAGGAACTGATCCCTATGTCCTAGGGTCAAAGTTTTGTAAGAATTGTTTGGGCACCTACCAAAAGCTTATACACATTCCAAATTTGAGCTCATTTCAATCACTAGATTTCAAAAGAAATTCCTGATGCACAGGAGCTATAGATTCAGATTCTTACCAAAAGATTCTGTTCAAAATTTTTGATTTCTGGAAAACTCTAGTGAGCTACTATAGGGGCCCACAGATATCGTGGTCTTGTTTGCACGNATTTACCCATTAACCAACTCGTCGTTACATTTGTTGAAGAAAGCCTCTACACAAAATTTCAGCTAAATCGGTTGACGGATACAGACAGAACCCCAGACAGATTTTTTTCGGTTTTTTGCGTTTCAGACCATTTGGAGCATTCCCGAGGAACCAAAGTCTGGTAATTGGAAGCACCAAAAACAGACATCGTTACTATTATTGGGCACTTACCAAACGCTAATATTCCAAATTTGAGCTAATTCTGATGCTTAGAATTCGAAAATTGTGGAAGTTTGGAAGCCTTCACATCCCGATGTCACTGTTTTTGGATACTTACACTGAGAAAAAAAAACACTTTGAAATGTTTTTCAAATGATAACCCATTTAATTTTTTTTTTCAAAAGGAAAAATGGATTTTATTACACTTCAAAAACACTTAATAAACATTTAAGGTTAAATGTTTTTTAAGTGTTTTTAAATGTTTTCAAAATGTTTTTTAAATGTTTTTTAAATGTTTTTTAAATGTTTTTTAAATGTATTTTAAATTTACACTTCAATGCTTTTCATGCTAAATGGACATTAAATGGACTAACATTTCAATATTGAAATGTTTTTATTTTCAGTGTACCATGTTTCGAATTTGAGCTCATTGCGATCACTAGATCTCAAGATTTCTGGAAAATTCTGGTGAGTTTGCATGGGGCCCAGGCTCCGTGGGCTGATTTGGCCCATTGACAAACTCATCCTAACTTTTACAGTATTGAGAAAAGCCTCCACACAAAATTTCAGCCAACTGGTATGAAAATTATGCTTATTATGTCGAGAACACACACAGGCCATTTTCCCAAGGAACCAAAAAATTTCTTTTCTACTTATAAGTAGATGTCTATATATAGATATGATGAGCGAAAAAAGTTTAAAATTTAACCAATGGATTTTATTGGTTTTTTCCAAAATCATGATTGTGGAAGTGGAAAATTTCAATAAATTTTGAAAAAAAAAAAAAAAAAATCAATTCCTGAATATGGACAAAAATATATATGGCCAATTCTGATGTAGAATTTTTCCCTAAGTCCAAAATTATCAATATTTTTTTGATATTTATAGATAAAATTTAAAATATAATTAATGATTGGAAATTCCAGGAATCACGATTTTGGGAAAATCCAATGAATTTTATTACATTTTAATGAAAAACTACAACAATGAACAAGTATGATGTAGAGCCAGTTGATAAGGGTCGATAGTGAACATAATTTAACCAACCACCAGAGTGAAACCTGACTTATCTTACAATGAATTAAAAGGTTCAAAAATTTTGACCGTTGATCTCTCTGTTGCCCTCTATTTATTCAAACCTCCTAAATTCCAGTGACCACTCAGGCTAGTATTTTGTCTCAGTCTCTGGAAACCGAGATTTATTCTAACTAGTTGAACGATTTTCATTGTCTTGCTTAAGTCTCAAAGTTATCCGAAAATAATATTTTTGGGGTCCTATATTGTTACCCTTATAACCCACTCCTCCCCTATGCACCTAAATTCAATTTGAAACAAGAAAAATCATTCTAACATATAGATAGACAGAGTTTTTATTCAATCTTTTGAATTCGTTTTTCAATTTTAAAATATGCGTAATGTGAAATTTTATTTTTGAAAAATTTCTCGCCTATCGAATCTGAGTGAATAGAGAGAAGACGATGCTTTTCGACGCAAACACTCAAACAATTTTCATTTAATTTTTCAATCTTTTAGGTTAAATTTAGAATCAAATCGTCGACGTCATAGCTATTTTTCATCAAACAAAAATTCAAAATGAAATGAAATTTAATGCTAATTCACAACATATGGCATAGTATGTTCTCTTCCCCCCTCCCACTCATGCCACCTCTCAATATTGTAAATTTTGTAATTTATTTTTTCGCATGTACTTTTTACGCCAAAGAAGGTATTCACGATGCCAGACTACGCGCGACACTACATTAGTTTTAATCACCATCATGAATAATAAGTAGTTGTGGATTAGTTTATGTTTATTAATATGGACATTAATCGACGCTGATGATTCTGGATGGAAAGAATTACGTCAGATTTGTACGTTTCGTGTACGACGCTTTTTATATTAATTTATGATTTCATCCAGCAGAATATGTGTCAACATAAAAAAGAGATGAAATGAATGGATTGCATTATTATGTGTATTTTTAGAATATAATGTGAGGCTGTCGTTGCCATTGGTTTGGTTGTGGGTGGGAAATTTGTTTTGTCATTTTTCTTTTTGGAGAAAAATTGTTTGCAATAAAAAAGAAAGGCTTGGAAGAAATATTGCATTTAATATATTTCTTGAGAGATAAAAGAAGTTTGCTTACAGCTGCATGACATTATGAATTATAATACTTAAATGGAACGGAAAGTTTCACAGTCTAAGCGTCAAAAGCATCTTCCAACTAACACGAGTAGATTTTACAGGAAAAACGAATTTCTAGACGTTGTCGGATTCTATTTTCCCACAGTAGGATTATTACTGCTGACCGTATTTCACAAGTTCCACGTAAATGTCTCGATGACCAAAATATCCCATACCAGTCCTACCGCTAAAAATCTTGGTTTGTATGTGGATTCTTACCTCAATTGTAAGTGTAATGTAGCCACTGTATGCAAAAAAAAGTATATATTGCAAGGCTTACAGTGTAAGCCTTGATTGAGAGAGTGTAAGCCTTACACTCTCTCAATCGAATGAGATTCATAAACACCCCAAAATATTCGTTGCCTGTTGAGCTAGTGAAGTCCTCCTTGGTTTTTCCACGTTATTATTTTGTCAGGTGTCACGTTTCCTATCTAGAGTTTACAGGAAAGTATAACAAATACATGGTAGTTTGCCGTGTATGCCTCCGATTTACATGAATAACTTCTTTCTTTGGGGTTATTTTTGGGAACAGAAAACCTTCAATTATCACAATTTCAGATGGAGGGCTATGACAATTTCTTCAGAATAGAGAGTGCCACGGTTTGGAACTCTTTGCCAGTAGCAATCTTGGCATTGGCAATGATTTCGGCTTTCAAAGATGCAGCACTGTAGTTCTTCCAAAGCTAGTCCCCAGTGTCAACTTCAACATTGTCAATGAAAAGCATTATGCTTATTTACATTAGAAATAAACTAAAACTAAACTAAAAAGTATGACATCACAACGTGAATTATGTAGCTCTTCNAATCGATGTGTGTATAAGCAATTTTAATGTGGGATTGTCCACATTGTCAATGAAAAGCATTATGCTTATTTACATTAGAAATAAACTAAAACTAAACTAAAAAGTATGACATCACAACGTGAATTATGTAGCTCTTCATTCGTATCTATTGTACATTTTGTTATAAGAACTGGATTCAGACTTCGACAGAGATGATTTGTGTAAATTTTGAACGGGATCGGAAAAATATTTACACACTGATGCATGAAAAGCTGTCAACTGGAAGCACCAGAAATGGAAATGTGATAAGCTTATATTCCAAGTTTGAGCTCATTCTGAACACTACAACTCAAAAATTCTGGAAGTTCCTGATACATATAAGCCCACAGATCCCGATGTCTTAGGGCCAAACTTTTTTAGGAATTGTTCTTAGGTACACACAAGATTATGTTTCAAATTTGGGCTCCTTCCGATCACTAGAACTAAAGAATTCTGGAAGTTACTTGTACATAGGAACTCTCAGATCCCGATGCCACTGTGTCAAACTTTTTTAGGCACTGTTGTTGGATACTTATCAAAAGCATATATTTCAACTCATTCCGATCATTAGAACTCAAGATTTCTGAAAAATTCTAGTGATTTTGTATGGGAGCCACTGACCAACACACAATTTTTTGTTCGGATTCATCAAATTTCGACATCGTGAGGGGATTTCACAGGTTCCAAGTATATATACTGAAATTAATTATTTATTTTGTTTTATGATGCAAAGGTGAAAAAGCTCAATATCTGGACAATTCGTGGAGCAAAACCGTATTTGGGGAGCAAATATTGGCCCTTCAAAACGCCTGGTCTCTAACTTCACCAATTTACATCTAATTTCCAAAAACTAAAATTCCAGTAGTTTAATAAGACTATAAAAACAAATTTTGATGCTATGGGGCACTCCTACGCCCCTAAAAACGGTCCCAGGGGAACCGATGAACCAATTTTTGTCATTTTGACCACTTTTTTAATGATAATTTTTTCTGATGATGTTAAATTTGGATTCAGCATCCCAAAAAAACCCGAAATATCAGTTTTTCTGGTCTTTACCTAGTTCAAGATTTTTCGTGTTTTCATACAAAATATTCTGAGAGCCTAACGGTCACTTTAAAATATCTCAAGAACTAGTGGTTCGATAAAAGGGCTCACAATGTTTCTAAATAAAAATGTCTGCAAGTTTTTAGAATATTTCGAGGTGATCGGACCAACAGGAGCTAGTGTAGCTTTAAAAAACCGTTATTTTTGGTGAAAAATACAAAATTAAAATGGCCGGATGCAGAACGGTCAATTAAAAAAATCTGGGAAAAATCAAGGATAATCCTTGGACCAAATAAGCACAGGAAAAAATTGAAAAGTTCCCTAACCATTATATCTTTCTGCTTGTTTTGCCGTTGTTCCAATATACAGAGAGAGGGGAACTCATAATCGATTCGTCGAAATGACAATTTGTTTTTGTATCAATCGATTGGCGTTCATACCCTCATGTTCATGGTCATCGATCGCCCACAAGTCAGGCCTGCTCAATTGGGTACAACCTATAGTCTTACAAAAGCTAAATCCGACCAATACTTGTCTAGGGTAGTTATTACTCATGTAGAGTTCTTAATATGATCATGGTGTTGCTGACCAAAAAAAAATCAAACTTCAACCGTACCTAGCCTACACTGACTGCATTAACCAGGATATTCACCCCTCCTCCACTGCACTATGCATATACAGGATAGAATAAAATCTCCACAGAAAATGAGACTTATAACTCGTCAAGTTGAAATTATGAGCTCCCCTCTAGATGTAATAGAAGTTTTAAATGCTCTCTATTGAATGAGTCAAATTTCGACAACTTCTTCAAATTTCAAGAGCCATGCCGATCCAGTCATGAAGCCGACTTTAACTTCTTTAGTTTTTTTTTTGACCACACGCAATATTTTAACTAATAGAAGTTAAAAATTTTTATCCTTTAATCTATACTTTTCTTTTCAAATTATATTTAACGCGGGAGGGGTCTAATAGTTAATAGCTTTAATAAACACCTACAGATTTAGCAATTTGTGTTCACTAACATCAAACTTAAAGATTTAATAAACTCTTAAATTAAATTCGCCTAAGATTATGCAATTTGTTTCAAATTTAAAAAAAATGATTTGTATGGGAGCCCACAGAAATCAATTGGGCTCTCAAATGAATATCTNTAGTTAATAGCTTTAATAAACACCTACAGATTTAGCAATTTGTGTTCACTAACATCAAACTTAAAGATTTAATAAACTCTTAAATTAAATTCGCCTAAGATTATGCAATTTGTTTCAAATTTAAAAAAAATGATTTGTATGGGAGCCCACAGAAATCAATTGGGCTCTCAAATGAATATCTCATGCAAAATTTCAGCTCGATCGGAAAAACCGTGTAGAAATTTTCTTGATACATAGAAAAGTTGAAAACGAACGAGTACAGTAACAGATGTTCACCGCATTTTGGTCGGAAACGACTCCTAGGGGTCCAAAACGGGTTTTAATGCTGATTTGAGTGATTTTCAGTTTTGGACCAAACGTAAACTTATAGAAGTTAAAGTAAAAACAATTGAACCCAGCCCTCACGAGGTCTCTCTTTAGTACCATACTCTTAGAATTAATTTTGAAAAATGAAAACACCATAAATTCAAGACCCAAATTATAACTCGATTCCGTTTTTTATATTCTCCATTAAAATATGTAATTAACATCTCGAAAATTAAACCTCGAGCAATGAATGGTGGTCGTAAATTTATATTTATTGGCCATGGAAGAGAGAAAAGGAATAAAAAAAGCTGTTCATTTTTGAAGAATTTCATTTCAGAAGAAAATTTAACAATGGCATGAGAAAGAATAATTTGTATTAATAAATGCTTAATTATTCAATTTTATGCTTAAAAATCGTAAAATGAATCTAAGTTTTCACATAAGCATAACTCCGATGACCAATGAACTTTGAAATGATTTTGAAAATAAGAAGTGTAGGTACGTGTATGGTAAACAAGACTTATTTTAATAACGTTACATAAACGATAACCAAATAAAAAAGCAAGATTCCGGTTTTGACCGTACTATATTTGGCAAAATCAATGTTACTTTTTTTGCACAAAACTTAGCGTATTTATTTTGAATGTAAGAATAAGATGAGAAAAAAAAGAAAAGGTGTTTTTATTTTCTCGCAGCTTCCAAAAATATAAAATGGCGTGAAATGCTTATGCGAAGAGAGCAGAAACTCTTGAAATTCACTCTCGAAAAATGACATTGTGAATCATGGACGCGACCTCTTTTTGAAATAATAAAAAAATCAACAATAAAACATGTGATATAACGTAAATAAACCATAATGCATCTTGTATATCTGCCTATTTAGCATAAGTTATAACGCTAAAAGAAAACAATAACAACATTTTAACTCTGAAAATATGTATATGCGACAAACGATGATGGTCCATGTTTTATTTATGAGATGAGAAAATATTATTAAATAAACATTAGATTTAATAGGCATACTTTATTTATATTATTATTTGTCGATCTCTACTGTCAATAAACATACAATATATGCGAAACTTATTAGGAAACTATAAAATTTAGGAGGTCTGATATAAGAAGTTGACTTTTTTGTATAAATGAATTTTGTGTACAAAATTTTGAACAAAAAATTAACAGTGTAAAGCAGAAAAATGTACGCCTAACCTGGCTCCCACATTGAGAGTTATTGAGATGGTAATATAATTCGAATTGAGGGATAATACTGGCTGTGCTCTCACAAAAAGAAAGATATGGAAGGCAAAATCAAAGACCTTTCCCATGAAGGAAAAAAGGTTGGCTTGAAGATCAACGTCGAAAAAAAAGTACCTACCTCGCTATAAACAGAAATAGCGTCGGAAATTTTGAGCTTGACGGTCATATCGTCGAAAGCGTTGAGAACTTAACTTACCTCGGCAGCAAGATTACAACTAATGGTGGTACCGACGAAAACGTTCAATGCCGCAGTGATACTGCGAGCGGAGATTTTAAGCGGTAAACAACTTCTGGCGCTCAAGCCTCATATCAAAGAAAACCAAGCTTCAATTATTCCGAAGCCTTGTATTATCCACGCTGCTGTACGCGTCCGATACTTGGAAAGTGACTGATTCAGTCACAAATAAAATTCAGACATTTGTCAATCGATGTCTGCGGCAAATCCTTCGGATAAGATGGCCTCGTACGATTACTAACATAGAATTATGGCAGCAATGTGGAATGACTAGTATGGAGATAGAAATCAGGCGACGCAAACTTGGATGGATCGGCCACGTGCTACGACGAGGTCCAACGGAACCCGGGTGTATAGCAAAAGAAGCACCACGCCAAACTTGTCAGAGTTGGGTGTACGCAATGATGAATGGGGTGACATTATAGCAACCGCTAGGAATCGAACGAGATGGAAAAATAATATTGACCGGCTGTGTCCCACAAGGGGCCATAGGCCTTAAGTAAATAAGTAAGAGGGATAATACTATCCCATACATTTTTCATTTCAAATAAAGCATTATCTACCGATTTTGTTACATTTGACCGAATGCCATATGACCAAATCCCATTAGGCCGAACAAAAAATTAATTTGGACATTTGGCCGAACCAAAAAAAATATTTGGGATATATGGCCGAAAGAGAAAAATATATACTTTAATGCACTCCCAATAACAACTTTCCTTTATCAATTCACAATCAAGGGTGCATTGTCTGCACTAACATTTTTTTAGTTTATCCTGATCACTAAAATTTTTTTTTGAAAAAATGGTACATTATGTGGATTATCAGCTATTGCTATAATATCAATTTTACTCCATCCAGACCACTTTGAACAAATTGAAAAAGGGTGCATTATGTGGGCCTTTTTAATTATCGGAAAAAATAACTTTCGTTAATCAATATTCAGAATCAACTTTCAGAAAAAGGGTGCATTGTGTTCAATAACATTAATTTCACTGTATCTTAATCACTGAAGAAATTCTTTGAAAAAAGAGTGCATTATGTGAGGCTGTCTAATTATCGGCAAAAAATTTCTTCAACTAAAATTTATAATCCATTCAAGATAAAAGGATGCATTGTGTACAATAATATTAATTTTGTTGTATCCTAATCACTTAAAAAAAATCTTTATGTGGGGTTTTTTCATTAAAAGAAGCTATAAATTTCCCAAATTTTTTTTAATGATTCGGTCAAAGTCGAATCTCGAAAAAACAAATCGGTCATATAAATTTGGCCTCTTTTTGGGAGAGTAATCGTTCGTGTAACACTAACCAACGGATGCTCAATTGCTCATCCGTCAATTTGGCTACTAATGCACAGATGTTCACCCGTCAAATCGACGGGTATTATCCGGTGCTTCAATTTTATTATGAAAACGCAAAAGAAAACCAGTTATGTCCGTAGTTCACTGGTCCACTGACTATATATGAACTATATTCTGAACTGTTGTTCACTGTAAAACCAACGGGTGGCATTCCTTCGTTCTTCCGTATTCTATAAAAAATTTATAAAACCGGTTGATTTGCCGAGTATCGTTGTTGGGCCAGTAGCCAACAGACCTTAACCGCCAATTTGACGTGTGTTCATCAGTGCACCACTAGCGTTCGGATTTCATCCAGTGTACGAGTGTATCACTACTGCACTGACACCATACTCGTCAATTTGACTGATGCGTCGACGTGGAATACTTACATATGGAAGAAAAACTGTCGACTTCACCGACGCTGACCCGTTGATTTGATGGCTTTCAATCCACCAAATTCACTGGCGCCACCAGTATGCTGTTAAAAAAAATTTACGTATATATTGCGAATTATGCCGACTATCCTAGCACTGTCGAAAAATCAGTGTAACGTACTGGCGTTTTTCACTTACAGGTGATGTCAGTATTCATTAACTATGCTCTACGGGCAATCCGTAAGCTGTATTGCCGCACTTTATTTTCTGAGTGTAATAATAGTGAAACCGTAAAAACTTTCTAAGCCACAAGGTGGATTTTGTAGCGTTTTAGCATATTTATTGTATATTTTACTAGATTCAGACTTCGACAAGGATGATATGTGATAAATTTTGAAGAGGATCTCGGAAAAGTATTTTCAGAGTTATCTAAGAAAATCGGATAATTGGAAGCACGAGGAATGGATAATATTATCCCGAATTTAGCACAGGAACTGTTCTTGGGTACTTGCCAAAAGAGCTTATATGCCAAATTTTAGCCCATTCGTATCACTAGAAATTAAGAATTCTGGAAATTACTGGTACATAAGAGCCTTCAGATCCCGATATCCCAAGGTCAAATTTTTTAGGAACTGTCCTTGGATACATACCAAAAGCTTATATTCCAAATTTGAGCCCATTCCGATCACTACAATTCAAGAATTCTGGATGTTCCTTGTACACAGGAGCCCCCAGATCCCGATATCCCGGGTCAAGCTTTTATTGGAACTGCTAAGTACAGTAAACTTTGAATAGTTTTGGTTCATCGGGAAAAGTTGCTCCAAATGGTGTAAAACGTGAAAAAAAAACAATAATAATATCGATAACTCTGAACCAAATTGGCTGTAATTTTGTGTCCNCCGATCACTACAATTCAAGAATTCTGGATGTTCCTTGTACACAGGAGCCCCCAGATCCCGATATCCCGGGTCAAGCTTTTATTGGAACTGCTAAGTACAGTAAACTTTGAATAGTTTTGGTTCATCGGGAAAAGTTGCTCCAAATGGTGTAAAACGTGAAAAAAAAACAATAATAATATCGATAACTCTGAACCAAATTGGCTGTAATTTTGTGTCCAGGCTTTTCTCATCAAAAGTAAGGACGAGTTTGTAATGGGTCAATTCGGGCTACGGGGTCTGGGAGTCCCCATACCATACCACCAGAATTTTCCAGAATTCTTGAGTTCTGACGATCGGAAACAGCTTAAACTTGGAACATAATCTTGTGGTGACTATCCAAGAACAGTTCCTGAAACAGCCACAATCTGAGGTGCTCAAATTATTTAAATCTGCTTCCCATTTTACCTATTCTGCTGCCAAACATTATGGTTCCATAAATTATTATTGGTAATGCTTTTTCACATAAATCTCAAAATATGTAATCAATTTCCATAATTACTCAATTAATTAATCCTAATGAAAAGTCGCTGCAATTGCAATTCCAACTGCAAGAAAAAGAGATAACGATGATAAAGCGAATTGTATACTACAAATCAATATGAATTTTCTCACGGAAAACTGGTTTCGATTAAATGCGAAAAGTTTGCAGCAAAATATTTGTATTTCTACCTACGAATCTGAAATTAATAAAAATAAAATAAAATAGGTAGCGGAGATTGGATGTAATATTGAGATAGATAAACTAAACAATTATTTTGGATTAATTGAACTGAATTTCATGGTGGCGGCAGGCAGGCAGGCAGAAGCTGGTCAACGCCCACCATGTCAATTTGTGATCTTTTTTGTTGAATTAATGCTTTATAAATGAGATGTAAATGTTCAATTTCTTTTTCGTTGATGTCCAACTAGTTTCTAAAAATGCGTTCTAAAATTACTAAGATTTTCGAACAATGTGCCTAACGTTTGTTTTTTCTTGTATTCACACCGAAAAATATAAATCATAACAATTTAATTTGAAGAGAAAAACAACATTAAAACCTACATCATTTCTCTTCCATATGCATTATAAAAATATTAAAAATAAAATAATTTCACACATTTTGCATGCGATGCACATGGTTATCTTTTCAATTAATAATTGTCATAACACTGTTTATTTTGTTTGCGAGAGTTATAATATGACACATAATTGCGGTTTAACATAGTGTGTCTAATTATAAGAGGTTTTTGTACGACCCTCAGCTTGAGTCTACATTATCGTACACGGGTGAAGCGCCTTTAATTCGAACTGATGATGATTTTACGTTTAATTCGAAGTTTGAGAAGGGATTCCTATGATCCGAACTTTTTTTTGGGTCCTGTGCGGTTGAGTACCATTAATTTGAAAGGACCCGTGTGATTTCGAATTAAAGGCGTTTAACCCATTCTCATTTCCCATACACTTTAAAAATACATAAAATAGGTTTTTCTATTGAAATTGAAAATAAATTTCCAATTAACATGAAAATGGATTTTATCAACCCGAAAAATTAGATATTTTGGATCAAAATGAAATTCGATTAAAAAAAAATTCATTCGGTTTTTTGCAAAGTTGTGAAATTTCACCATCTTGAATATTTATATATCACCGTTTTGTATTTCTTGCTCGATAAATTTTAATTATCTCCACAAGAAAATGAGCGCTCTAATCGTTCAAAATACGCGTAAAACCGTTGCCACTTCTTCAATGATACCTATCGGTTCTTAAAAATAAAGAAATTTTACAAAAATAAAGAATTTTTTATTTATTTTTATTAGATAAAAAAAACATTATAACCTAAGTACATCAATTCTACGATCCCATTATTTTAGATATTTTAACTCCTCATTTTGGATAAAAGAACTTACAAAAATAGATCAAAACAGCGAATTTTATTTTAAATGCGTGATCGAGATTCACAAAATAAAATATCCATCTCCTTTTACAGACAAGCAGAAGTTCGCTGGGTTTTTCTGTACCAAATGAAAATTACGTATGCACGGTTCTGATTGTAACGAAATTAGTTTGCCTTAAATAGTAGGTTATATGAAAAGATGTAGTCTGAGCTCCCATCTCCAAAATCCCCATTCCATTCTAACCGGTCAAACAGTAAATCATTGTTTTGATTAGATCTCAGGATTCAGGGATTTTTTTTTGAGTCCTTAGTTGGCCTGCACAGGCCATATAATGCCAAAATGGCCAACATGGAACAAAAAGTAACTTTATATGCATAAAATCAAAGGATCGCTTTTGATTGGCCAAAAATTAAAGTTTGAGCGGCCGAAAATTAAATCTGAGCTACCATAAATTACTATCACTGTGGTCATTTGCCTGGTTTCTGTCGCATAATCAACCCAGCAAAGTCCAGACCACATTGGTAGACATAAGAATAGGAGGATCTGCTCATATTTAATTTTTTTTCTTCTTATCTCTCATTTTTGGCTGCTCGAATTTAACTTTCAGCTGATCAAAATTTAATTTTTGGCCGCTCAAAATTCAATTTTTGGCTGCTAAAATTTAAATTTTGGCACTGCTTTTACTTTAACTTTTTTTTTTTGAAAA
>JXPH01010397.1:0-12383 GCA_001014845.1 Mochlonyx cinctipes | reverse complement strand
AATATGTTTACACTTTACTGAATCCTTTATTGTATACTACATTGTTGCTAACCAAAAATCAACCAACTCAAGTATATAAAAAAAATAAAATAATAAATAAAATCACGTAATAAATGCGAAACAGGAAGCTAAAACACGTGATAATTCGAATAAAAATTCTCACTTTTAGGTACAACAAAAATCTAACAAAAAAATTTAACATAAAAAATTTGGTTAATTATACCCACGTTTGGGGCATAAATCTCGTCCCAGAGCAACAACTCTAATGGTAAATTTTTTCTCGTTTCCAATTTGGATTTGTACATACCTGAAATCAAAAGAAAAAATCAAATTAATTAAAAATGTAATAAAAAAGATTTAGACTTAGATAGAAAAAATCATACATTTATAAAAAGACTTAAAAGGGTAAAAATACGACGACGATGATGCTGTTTTGGAACGGATCCAAATTTTTATTCGAAATAAAATTTTCCTGAACTGGATTAATGAATTTAAGGCGTTCTATTTACCCCAAAAAGCTGAAGTTGAAGCTAAAAGCCAAGTAAATATAGGTTAGTTTTTTCTCTCTCCTCGTTGTGCAAAAATTTCCATATTAATTCGATTTAAAATGTTTTTGTGTTTTGGCAAAGCTTTTTGTAATGAGTTTTTCCGACAGAATGGTTTATAGCACTGTTTTTATGCTGCAGTTTGCTATATTTTGGCTGAAAATTGGAATGGAGTCGAGTTTAATTGAAATGGTTTCAGTAAACTGACCTTAATGAAGAGTGGAAAATAAGCTTTCATTAAGTGAGCGTTATGTATATACGGTAAGGTCCTTGGAGAATTTGATTTTTACAGTAATTATGCTCACGGAGAAAAATAATTTCTACAGCAGAAAGTTATGTCGTGCTAACGTGACAAAATTACGACATAATGTTGCATTGAAATCTGGGTGTACTTTAAAACTACAATGTATAATAGGGGATCTTGCGACCCCCACCCAGATTTCAATACCGTACAACTTTACCTCGTGTCAACGTAAATTTTGACATTTTATAATACATCTTTTAGGTTACGACAGCATAATATACATATATTACTATTCTGATGTCGCCAAAAGTTACGTTGCTACAACGAACTATTTAGCTGAGTGTATAGGTTTATATGCCAAGCTGGTTTTGATTTTGTTACACTTGTCTGAATGCCATATGGCCGAATCCCATATGGCCGAGCAAAAAAAGTTATTTGGGTATTTGGCCGAATCATAAAAAAATATTTGGGACATTTGGCCGAAACAAGAAAAAATATTATCTTGCGACATTTGGACGAAATAGAAAAAATTGCATACAAAAAGGTGTTTGAAAAAAGGGTGCATTATATGTGAGATTTTGTAATTATTGGCAAAAATTACATTCGTTAACTAAAATTCATAATCAATTTAAGAAAAAAAGGTGCATTGTGAGCAATAATGTTAATTTTACTGTATCGCAATCATTAGAAACATTCTTTGAAGAAAGGGTGCATTATATGGGGTTTTTAATTATCGCAAAAAATAACTTTCTTTGACTAAAATTCATAAACAATTTGAGAAAAAATGAAGCTTTGTGTGCAATAATGTTAATTTTACTATATACTTATCACCATGGCTGGTAAAAGGTGCATCGATTGTTGTAATACAATTTTTAATTCACCAACTTTGGTTTGATTTGAAGCTTAAATTCAGTGGACTAAATCATATTGATAAAAAAATTCAGCCCACAGAATTTAACAGCTTCAAAACGAACGAATGTGGGTGAACTAGAAATAGTGTTGCAACAATCGATGTACCCTTCAATAGCCATGATGATCCCTGTAAAATATTCTCAGAAAAAGGGTGCATTATGAGGGGTTTTTTAATTATCAGCAAAAATAACTTTCTTTAACTAAAACTCATAATCAATTTAAGAAAAAAGGGGGCATTTTGTGCAATAATATTAACTTTACTGTATCGTAATCACGTAAAAAATTCTTTCAAAAAAGGGTGCATTATGTGGGGTTTTATAATTAAAAATAAGTTATAATTTTTTTTATGAAAACAATCTCACTTGGTTATAGAGGTTTTTGGGAAATTCATGGTAGATTTTGAAACTTGTAAAATATGTATCAAAACTAGGAAAACTTGTATCAAAACTTATAAAATGTGTAGCAAAAACTATGAGATGTGCAATAGACAGTGTATCAAATGTTGAAATGTATCCCAACTTCAAAAATGTGTAGCAAAATCTTATTTTGGGTAGCAAATCTTGTTTTGTGTTCCAAATCCTTCAATTGTGTAGCAAAATTTGAGTAATATTTGAATTATGAAGACTTGTTCGATTTCGTGTTGCAAAGTTTTACAATGTGTATCAAATTCTTATACTGTGTTCCTAATTTTAACAATGTGTATCAAATTTTTACGCTGTGTGATAAATTCTTAAATAATCTTTCAATTTTTAAAAATCTGTATCGATTCCTTGAGTTGTGTGCAAATTCTTAAATTATTTTGCAAATTTTAACAATTAATGTGTATCAAATTCTTGCATTGTGTAGCAAATTCTTGAGAGCATGTGGTTGTTATGTGTGGTTGTCATGCTATTGCCATGCGGTCATCATGTGATTGCAATGTTGTTGTTGTGTAGTAGTCATGTGGTTGTCATGGAAGAGTCGAAGGCCGTCATGGGGGGCAGTCCAGGTTTTTTTCTTAAAATCGGTGAATTTCACAGCTAATTCGGTAATTTTCATTTTGCGTGAATTGTGATTTTTGAAAATACCTTCTCAAATTTGGCTATACATATGTGATATGTGATGTTTTGGTACACATTCTCACATTTTATAATTTGATACACATTGTCATAATTTGGAACACAATCTCCCGTATTTTGATACACAATCTAAAAGTTTGTAACAAATTGTAATTTTCACAGGTGATATGATTCACATTCTTAATTTTTGGAACACATTTCCATAATTGGCTACAACCACAACACAATCATTTGATAAACATTTTAATATTTTACAATACATTAACATTAAGATTTTTTGCAGAATTTGCTACACAAAATTCGAAATCTCTCACGATTTGGGCCAATACGAGGTTACAGGATATATTATATATTATAATTACTTTTTACCGTGCCATTTATTAAAATTATGATTTTTCAGCTTTAAATAATTGCATTTTCCAAGCAAAATTTAATTTTTTGTGCAAATTTGTTTTGATTTTTCCAGTATTAAAATAAAAAACTTTTTCTCATTTCTCCTTCGAGGAAATTTAAATTATTAAAAAAAATATATAAAGAAGGATTTTGTCTTTTGTACAAAAATAAATAGAAATAAAGATTTGAAAAGGATTTTTCCATTTCCTGAACAAAATTGATAAGAAATATCCGTAGAAAATCGCTTTTCTTCTTTTTAATTATCCTTTTGTGGCAACTTCTGTACATTTACTTATCCTTTTTCCAATCATATAATTGAATGTCCTTTGTTCAGATTATAAGATTGCGAGGGTGTCCTCTTAGTCTACTGTACATAAGAGATGAATTTTGAAACTTCACATAGAAATTTTTTATCAAATTTTGATAACGATGTTTGGAAAGAGCAAACATCTATTTTTTTATCTCCAAAAAGGACATAAATACCTAGAGTTTTTGATTATTTTTATATTTCTTCTCGACCGAAATTGTTAATTGAGTAAATAAAGCTACACATTTTCCCCTATAAAAATAAAATTGATTTTTTTGTGATAAAAACAGAGAAATAAAAATTTATAACCTTGCTTTCTTCAAAGGAAAAAATATCGTCTGGTTCTTTTTTGCTACGCTCGAATAAAAATCACACTTATTTTTAAAGGTTTTAGCTTTTTTATTCAGCTCTCAAAATCTGAGTTGAATTTATATTGCCACAATTTCATATACTCCCCAATATGCAAAAGAAGGCGATATCTGTGAGACAAGGTGACATAAATTTAGAAATCTGTAAGAAAACTGGCAGACATTCCTATGAGAAAGTGAACACGAGGTACCGATTTTTTTTTTGGAATATTTACTTCCCATTGGAAAAAAGCGTACTGTTAAACATACTAACCCACATATGCTCATATTTGTATGTGCAGTATGTGAGTATAGTAACAGTATGGTCTTTTTGCCACTGGGTTGCCGGCACATGAAGATGCATACAATACACAGAAAAATCTATTCGACGGCAGAGTTGTGTCATGCTAACGTTACAAAATTACGTTANAAAACAGAAACTTTGAAAAAGGGTGCATTGTGTGAAGTTTATTAATTATCGGCAAAAACTAACTTGCGTAAACTAAAATTTATAATCCAGTTAAGAAAAAAGGGTGCATAGTGTGCAACAATATAGCAATAATTTTAGTTTTACTATATCCGAATCACTATTCTTTGAAAAAAGGGTGCATTATGTGGGATTTTTTAGATATCGTCAAAAATAACGTTCTTTAACTAAAATTCATAATCAATTTAAGAAAAAAGAGTTGCGTGCAATAATGTTAATTTTACTGTATCCTAATCACCATGGCTGGTAAAAGGTGTATCGATTGTGCACCAACATTGGTTGGACTTGAAGCTTTAAAATTCAGTGAGCTGAATAATATTGGTAAAATTATTCAACCCACTGAATTTAAGAGGTTCAGATCGTACCAAAGTGGGTGAACTAAAAATTGTGCTGAAAGAATCGATGCACCTTTTAACAGCCATGGTAACCACTAAAAAAAATTCTTAGAAAAAACGAGCATTCTGTGGTTTTTTTTAATTTATCGTTAAAAAATAAATTACTTTAACTAAAACTCGTAATCGATTTGAGAAACAAGGGTGCATTGTGTGCAATAATCTTACTTTTAATGCATAGAAAGTAATCATTTGAAAAAATTCTTTGAAAAAAGGGTGCAATGTGTGGGGTTTTTTAATAATCGCAAAAATGAACTTTCTTTATTTAAAATTCATAATCAATTTAAGGAAAAAGGGTACCTACAATGAGGGCAATAATATTAATATTACTGTATCGCAATCACTGAAAAAAATCTTTGAAAAAGGGTGTATTATGTGGCGTTTCTAACCAAAAATAAGTTTTTGCTTTCGGCCAAACGTCCCAAATATTTTTTATGATTAGGCCAAAAGTCCTAACTCGAAAAAAAAATTCGGCCTTATGGGTTCGGCCCCTTTTGGTTCGCCCAAACGGCCTTCTGCCATATGTCCCAACACCGTTTAAAAAGTGCATTTTTTCAGTTTCTCATAGAAACAATTATTCTTAAAGGTTTCTAAATTGATGTCGCCTTGTTTTGCACATTGGGTCACCAATCCCTGAACTCAACAGAAATATTTTTATTTTGAATTCTCAACAACTTCGTTTCGATGCTACGGAGAATGAAGATAAAATTCAAATTTAAATTTAAATTCTCATCCCCAACCTAAAATACACGAGAGGAATTTGAATAAATATACATATCTCGGGGCAAGAATATGAACTTTAGATTTTAAATTCTATTATTTTGACGAAAAAGGAGTGAAATTCTCGTGCTCTACTCCTTGAGACATCAAAAGTAATTTCAGCATCCTTAAACTTGAAAGAAATGAGAAATTAAGTTTTTCGATATCAATCTGGAATTAGACCCTGAAAACCAATGAAAATATATATCCTTGTATCAGGGTAAAAACGCTTGTCCTTTTTCACTGGCTAACCAAACATAAAAGCCTGAACCTTGAGAGAATAACAAAAAACGAAATATTTTTGTGATTGTATGTGAAGAAAAGAAAATATTTTCCAAGAACGCTTATTTTCTTTTGATTTTGATTTTACCCTATTCACAGCATACACAAATAATGCCAATGTTGTATGTAGATTTTTATGCTATTTGTATGCTAATGTAGCCAATGACATGATGCTTTTTTATGCTACAGAGTTGAAGGATTTTTTAGATAAAAATGCTTCGTTTTTTCCATCTGAATAATAATGAAAAAAGTTTGTCTCATGATTTTCATGACATTTTCGTACTTTATTGGGCTTGGCTGTTACGAAAAAAGTTGTCTTGTAAATAATATTCAGAAAATTTACACATACACTTAGATATTCTGACATTTATCCGGAATAAGAGGGTCCTGAACTCTTTGGATACAATAAAAACCGAGTTTTCGTGAAAAATATTCACGAAATNCACTTAGATATTCTGACATTTATCCGGAATAAGAGGGTCCTGAACTCTTTGGATACAATAAAAACCGAGTTTTCGTGAAAAATATTCACGAAATACGAAATCTCGTTTAGCAAAATTTTATCCGAATTTTTCGGTTAACATTTAAAAAATATTTATAGCTCTTGAATAAATATAATTGCGCTGGTGTGGTTCCGCGGTAAGTTTACAGGCTGCTTATCCAACAAGCTAAATGAGAACTGAAAATAAGTCTGTAGAATTCGCAGAAAAAATCAATCAATTCAATCAGCAGAATCGATTCTGTGATTTTTACAGCATGCTTTCAGTTGAAATCTACCGAATTGTCCCGTGCATGTAGTTCTCCGATTTTTCCTGTAAATGCGAAAGGATCAATCGCTATTGACCAACTGAAATTTATTTTTGAATGGCCAAAAATTAATTTTGTCCGGCCGAAGATTAATTTTGTGCAGCCAAAAATTTAATTTTGACGGGCCAAAAATTAAATTTTGTCTGGCCGAAAATTATTTTTGTTCGACCAAAAATTATTTTTGTCTGGCCAAAAATTAAATTTTGTCCGGCCGAAAATTAATTTTGACCGGCCGATAATTAGTCCTAGGTTTGGATCAAATTTAATTTTCAGCCGGGCAAAATATAATTTTCGGCCGTCAAACTTGAATTTTCGGCCGGACAAAATTAATTTTTGCCCGAATAAAATTAATTTAAGGGCGAACAAAATTTTGAGAGCGATAAAAATATCTGTGAGAAACTTTGAGAGCAAATTCAGTTAACTACACCGATTTTTGTAGTCAATTTGATAGATTTTGTTCAACCAAAATCACTGATTTTTTCAATCAATTTCACAGATTTTTTCAAAATAATTTTTTATACCTAACAATGATAAAAACCATGAATTGTCAATTTTATGTATATGTACAATAAAATATTTTGGTCGCAAAAAGTTCATCTGAAATATCCTTTTCACATAAAATCATCCTCAAACACCATATAAAATAATACTACATTTTAACATATTTTTTGTCACATCAGTTTTGTAAGTCGATTACCTACGTGATTGAAAGTGAAAATATTAAAACGTCAAAAGCTACCGAATAAATGAGTGAATTTAACCGATCGTGAAGTAAAAAAAATGAAGAATGAAGATAAAATTCAAATTTAAATTTCAATTCTCATCCATAACCTAACATACACGAGAGGAATTTGAATCAATATAAATATCTCAAGACCATCAACAGTATAATTTTAAGATATTAAATTCTAAAAAAAATTTAAAAGAGGACTGAAAGTCTCGTGTTCTATAGGAGTATACTCCTTCGGACATCAAAAGTACTTTCAGCCTGCTGAAGATGAAGGAAATGAAAAAGTAGTTTCTGAGGAGGATTTTTTCGGTTAACTTTTAGAGTTATCCGCATTTTAAACCGAAAAATTTGGATGCACAAACCTCGGTTACACAACTCGAAAATATTTAGTATGAGGATACAGGTAAATTTGACCATTTTAAGAGTAGACATGACATTTGAAACTGGTGATTTGGATATGGGTAAATTTGACTGTAAATCGGATTTATGTTAAGGTTGCATTAATTTTAAATATTTTCAAACCGAAACGCCAGGTTTTGTAACTGAGATTTATGCATCAAACTTTTTCGGTTTTAAACATACGTATACCCATTGAGGGTTTGAAAAAATAATGCAAGGCATAAATTTTCTAAAAGTATTAAAATGGTTTAGCATATTTTCTTTCCCCAAAGTAATTTACCTAAAGTTCACCCCTTTTTGTTCCTTCAAATTTGAATATACTGAATGGAAATATATTCGGGTACATAATAATTTATTAAAAAAGAAACGACGCAGCACAAGACAAGACAACACAACACAATACAACGATGACAAAGGAATAACTTTGGCACATCATTTATTGATGTTGAATCTCATTTTCTGGGAAGCGAGAAGCCTGAACGGTGAATTCAGATGAAAGTGCGTAACCACATTTTTAATTACGTCATTGTTAGAAAATTGAGTGCGGTTGGATTGTTAAAGTTATAAACTTTTAATCGATACTTTCGGAAATAGGAAGAGAAGAACAGAGATAAAACCGTGGGAAACCACAAAGTGGATTATAAAGCTTTTCTTTCTTTATTTATATTTTTTGACGACGATCGGAAAAGTATTTAAAGAGTTATCCAACAAAGTATGCTAACAGGAAGCACTAGGAATGGAGGATATTAGCCTAAATTTAGTACAGGAACTGTTTTTGGGCACTTACCAAAAGCAAATTTGAGCCTCTCCGATCACTAAAAGAATTTTGGAAGTTCCTGATACCTAGGAGGCAACAGATTCCAATGTCCAAGGGTCAAACTTATTTAGGAACTGTTATTGGATTCTAACCACAAGATTGTTTTCTAAATTTGAGCCTATTCTAATCACTGGAACTTAAGAATTCCGCTGGTACCCAAGGTCAAACTTTTTTAGGAACTGTTTTTGGTTACCAAAAGTTAATATTCCAAATTTGAGCTCATTCCCATCACTAGAACCCAAGAATTCTGGAAGTTTCTGGTACACAAGAGCCTTCAATTGTTCCAGTGTCAAATTTTTTAAGGAACTATTCTTGGGTACAATTGTTTTTGGTAAAAAAAGCTTATATTTCAAATTTAGGCTCATAAAAATATTTTTTTAGCATTCAACATCATCAGCAATAAGGTTCGAACCGCAGCCCATCCTGTTGAAAGCTGAAAGATGGACGTAATATCCCACCGTGGTGTTATTGAAGGATCAATCATTACCTTCCAAAATCTTATAAAACGAACTTAAGCTTGTTTGGACTATTGGAAAACTGAAAAGCCTTTTCATTAAATCTTTTCTTTTATAGATTTATAGATGGAATAATGAAGAAGAAAAGCCGAAACTTTTATACGTGATAATTTCTATAAAGTCAGACATAAAATAACTTAATTGGATTCAAATAGCAATCTACATTCGGTCTCAAAATATATACCCAGTTCATCTCGACCTTTTAATATGGAGAAAAGAGACATTGTTTGCTTATGCTATGGATGGTACAGCCGCAATCGTATCTTATAACTTGTGAACTTTCAACAAATTCCGCATTTAATATATTCGTTTATGTCTGAGCTACGAGGGGTCGTACATCTAGGTTCAGAGTTCGGATTCTTAGAATGTTAAACATCCATGTCTAGACTAGAATACACACTTAATTTTTTACCTGAACTTTCGAGTCATTGATCTGAATATCAGATAAGTTGATGTGAGGTTTTCAAATTAACTCAAGAACTGAAACCTCTTGTTCTTTTGAGGCGCCAAAACTTCTCTGATTGGGCTCTAAAAAAGTTTG
This sequence comes from Mochlonyx cinctipes, assembly GCA_001014845.1. Taxonomy (NCBI): domain Eukaryota; kingdom Metazoa; phylum Arthropoda; class Insecta; order Diptera; family Chaoboridae; genus Mochlonyx; species Mochlonyx cinctipes. The sequence goes on along the minus strand of JXPH01010397.1, from coordinate 2,848 downwards.
AAGCGAATCATGAATTTCTTCGAAAAACCATCTTCAGCGATGAAGCTCATTTTTGGCTTAATGGCTTTGTCAACAAGCAAAATATGCGTTATTGGACAGCAAACAACCCAAACGTGCTTTAAGAGGCTCCATTGAATTCACAAAAAGTGGCCGTGTGGCGTAGACTTCATGTTCGGGGGTGTGGTTGAATCGCATTTTTTCGTCAATGAGAATGTNGTTACGGTCAATGAAGTTCGCCATGTTGAAAGACTATTTTTGGCCAGAATTGGATGGACTTGACATCAATGATATGTGATTTCAACAAAATGGTAACACACAGCTGGCTAAACAATTCATCTATTGAAGTGGAAGTTCGGTAATCTTGAGAAACGCTGACGTATATTTAGCCATAGGTTCTCGAGATATTTTAAGAACACTGTTAGGCTGTCAGAATATTTTGTATGAAAACTTGGAAAACTGGAAAATCTTGAAGCAGATAAATTAGGACCAGAAAAATTGGTATCTAGGAGTTTTTTGGGATGCTGAATCCAAATATGACATCATCGGGAAAAAAATACTCTAAAAAGGTGGTCAAAATGATTAAAAATGGTTAATCGGTTCCACTGGGACCGGTTTTAGGGTCTTAAGAGTGCCCCATAGAAGCAGAATTCATTTTTATAGTCTTATCATGTTAAATACATAACAAAAATCCAATGGAACTTTATTTTTTGGAAATCGGATGAAAATTGGTGAAATTAGAGCAAATACCAAATTTTGACCCCTCGAGGGGTTTTCACGGGTTCCTATTATTTGTTTTTGACTCCAAGTACTGAAATTGATTGTTTATTTGGTTTTATGTATAATGAATTAATGAAAGAAACTCAAAATTTGGGCAATTGGTGTAGAAAATCTGTATTTGGGGAGCAAATTGGGTCCTACAAGACCCTTGGTCTAACTTCACCAATTTTCATCCGATTTCCAAAAAGTAATTGTTTTTTAGTTTTTTGTTATGTATTTAACATGATAGTGCAATATAATTATAAATTCTGCTTCTATGGGGCACTCCTAAGAGCCTAAAAACGATCCCACTGGAACCGATGAACAAATTTTTGTCGTTTTGACCAATTTTTACAGTTCATTTTTTACAGATGATGTCAAATTTGGATTCAGCATCTCAAAAAACCCCTGGATGCCAATTTTTCTGGTCCTAATTTACCTAGTTCAATAAGATTTCCCAATTTTCCAAATTTTCATACGAAATATTCTGAGAGCCTAACCGTCTTCTTAAAATATCTCAAGAACCAATGGGCGATATAAGTCAATAAGAGCTTAACATATTAAAATGTCCACAAATTCTTAGAACATTTCAAGACAATTGGACTAACAGGGGTCAGTTTAGCTTAATAAGACCGTTGATTTTGATGAAAAGTGCGAAATTAAAATGGCTGGCGCTGCATAACAGTCAATTAAAAAAAGCTGAAAAAAATCAATGATGATTCTTGGACCAAATCGCAATTATTTAAGGGGTGCGGGTATGTTTTTGAATTTTAAATTTTCGCGAACCCGCTCCACTTTAGTACTCAAGAACAGCTCCTAAAAAAGTTTGACTCTGGGATAACTTGTATAAATACTTTTTCAATTCTTATCAAAATTTGCACATATGATCTTTGTCTAAATCCACATTCTATAATAAAATATACAATAAATAAAAAAAAAGAAAAGCTACAGAACCCACTTTTTACTTTGTGATACCATTAATGACTTAACACAGCTCTATGAGAATTACCAGACTTAGAACATATTCTTGGTTACGCATTAGTGTCCTTAAGGTAAATAAATCCATAAGCTAATTTCTAGTTTAGTTTCCAGTCCCCCATTTGTATATGATAATATTATATTTAACCTTATCATGTGTTATTTTATGGAAAAGTTTATAAAAAGAAGATAAACGGTGGAAATTATTGACAGAATGGAAGAACGTCATGAATGACGCAATTGTTAACATTAAAAGGTCGATCGCAATGTTTATTTTAGGGCGATCTTTCTTCAGGCTTTCTGAAAGAAAGTACATTATTTCTTATTATAATACCTAACACTGACACGCAAAAGTGTAGAACTCCCAAAAGGATATTGAATTATAGTTCTCTGAATTACTCAGAAAAATCGTCAGTATTATAATTGTTGGAAACTAAAGCAAAGTTTCTTTATTTTCTCACTATTTGGATTTTAGTTTCAATTAATTCCACACTTTTAGACATTATTCTAACTTAGTTTTCTATAAAATCTAAATATAAGTATACCAGCGTTCAAAATAAACTTGATTCATAATTCATGATTTTTTTTTACCTTTCTCCTTTCGAGCGTTTTAGAATATGTATTTTCAGTTTTGAGTTTTGAACCCTTTTATTTTTGTTTGAAAATGTGTACACGATGTGCGATGAATGTAATAATATATACCTTTATGTACACAAAAAAACAGAAAATTCAGTTTGTTAGCTCATGGAAGATTAAAATTTACTACGTATTTTGTTTAGAATTAAATTACGTTTTGTAGGTATGGCTTGAATTATTTTGATATGGAAAAATAGGAACAACTGATGACACACATCTCTAAACTTATAATTATTCTATAACCAAACAATTTTAAACTCCTAAAAATATTTTCCAGTGGCATTTTGTTCATGTTTGTACCGTATAACATTTCCAAAACCTTCCAATACACTCAATGTCAGTCCAGGTTTAAAAAAAACCTATCATTTTAAAATGGTGACTTTAAACTGCAAAAACCAAATTTTGACAAAATGTAATCGTCCAGGGTCATCCTTTTTAGGAACTGTTCGTGGGTACTTTCCAAAAGCTTATATTCCAA
>JXPH01010380.1:645-11068 GCA_001014845.1 Mochlonyx cinctipes | reverse complement strand
AGGCTAGTATGCTAACCACTCAACCACCCTACTTACTTTTAGTTTAAGCTTCAAGTTTCCCTGTTTTATTGACACATAATAAAATGTTATTCAATCGATTGCATCACAGCCTCACAACCCAATCATTCGTAATAATAAAACACACAACAACAGCGTTTATGTGTGGTTTTAAGTTCAGTTCCAAACTAAAAATCACTTCCCATAATGAAATCCCCTTTCATACGAAATTAAAATCAGGATTAAGCGTGGATTATGGACTGAATTAATTTATTTTGATTAAAATATATAAAACGCCGGACATGGGAGCATAACAATGTCACTAAAAACGTTATGAATATGAAAATCAAATGAAATACTATTTAATTCCTGTTCAAAATTATTATGCATTAATTTGATAATATGATGATATAAATTGAGTATCGAATTGAAATCAAATAATCTAGCGTCCCATAAATTTATTCGTATTTTATGTTACATAGTATTGATACATAATTTAAACTGATTTCAATTTGAAATTAGGTATATGTTGCGGAACGTGAGTGTGAGGAATCGCAAACCGTCGCAATAGGAAAATGGAGCGAGGAGCCACCTGGTTATTTGTTTCGAATCTAATTCATAATCACATAAATATAAACTTTGTATATTTATGATACAATCAACATAAATTGGGGCTTATCATTTTATGTAAATTCTAAATGAAATGTTAATTTTACTGGTTCGAATTGAAGGTATAATTCTAATTGTTCGATATGCAAAATGCTTTCATTTCAATTAATTTGGCAATTTATTTATTGGGTTCGAGATAAAAATAGTTGTCGCTCTGGATTTTTTGAACTTTTGATATTGATTTTGTTTAATCAATATTTTTGTGGTATTTTCTTAGATTGGTCTACCTTTAGCTCAGGTATGAAAAAGTTTTTGGTGGTTCTGAAAGAGACTGCTTAAGTTGACCTTAAAATCAACGTTAGCAAGACAAAACAAATGCGCATAAATGGAGACTGCCCTTGTGGCTTGATCGGTAGCGCGTCTGCCTATCAACTAGAGGGTACGGGTTCAAATCCGACCCGTGACGACTGAATTAACTTGCGTTTTTCAGCGTTGTCAAGAAGGTAGATTGCTTTGTGTGGGCTATTATTAATGAATAATAGAGTATACAAGGTAATTTCTGACATGTATTGTCAGAGCCATGCTATCAAAAATATACTTGCTGCAAAAACATAAGTATGGGATAGAAGGCGTTTGAATGACTTTCGTGTCGAAGAGGTTAGTCAGTTTCCTCACAGAAAAAATTGAACACAACTTGATGGGCTCAATGAACTGGTAACTCATTAGCATAACCATTAAAGTTGTGGTGGTACAGATTCCACTATAAGCTGTAGGTCCACTAATACCTAGAAAGTTCTCTGAAATATGAGAACTCGCCTGGTCCCAATAGGGTACTATAGGCCTTATTATATTATTGTATATTAAATGCAGACTCCAATCTTCCTATCATCAGACCCAAAGAGCAAGTAACGTAATTTCAGTATCTGGGGAGTATTGTTCGCGAAGACGATGGTGTGTCTAAAGATGTTGAAACCAGGATTAAAACAGGGCGTAGTGCATTCATCGTCCTTAAACATATATGGCGCTCTTCGATATATAGCACAAGAACGAAAATCATCATATTGATATCATGCGCACTGTCTATACTGTTATATGGTTGTGAGACCTGGCTCGTAACATAGAACATAAAACGAAAAATACAAGTCTACGTAAATCGTTGTGTTTGCAAAATCTTACCAACAGAAGGATATCATTCTTGAGATAAGTTCGGAGAAAATTTGGTTGGATTGGGCACACTCTTAGGAAAAGTCGCAAAGAAGTTCGCCACCAAGCACTTGTGTACAACCCACACGGTAGCAGAACAAGAGGACGATCGCAAACACCTGGGCAACGCTCAACGCTGGTGGAAGCTAATGCCTTGGGCAGTTCAGAGTGGCAGCTCTTCGTTTTACAATATATGTATAGGACTTGACGTACGAGATGGTGACTTTTTATTGATGGCCTATGCTCTTTCAGGCATTTCAGCATTACCGTTGGATAAGGCAAAAAGAAGAAAGGGGGGGTTCAGAGCCCAATATGAGCTACCTAGAAATTTCTCTGACAAATAAGGACTCGCCTATATTATAGATCTTATTATACTTTTGCCCATCCTAAGATTAAATGTCGAATAATTGGTTAAAAAATTAACAAAAATTATTGAAATACTTTTTTAAACTAAGCATCCTTCTTAAGCTTACATTTTCAGGAACATGCTTTAACTCCAACCTTTTGTTTGCACTTCCAAATTGAAGATTTTAATAATAATAAATAAATAATAAGGCTATAGAAGCCTATAGAAGATTTTAAACTAGTTTAATAATATAAAGCTATTAATAATATACATATTTCTTATATGTATTGAGTATGATAAATAATTTACCCAATCTCTGTATGTCTGTCTTTTTGTTTGGTGATTAGTGATACAGAAGCATGATTTAGCTATTTTCATAAGAAAATATGGGTTCAAATATCACAAAAAACCCTCACCATAACCTATTTTTCTTTACAATTAGCAGTTTATTCGCTCCGAGATGGCTCGATTCACATAAATTAAATATTTATATTTATCAGATAATTCTTACTATGTTTTAACGCGATCAAAAAATTTTTGTTTTGCATACATTTCGCATGTAAAATAATTTTGGAAAATGGCAAAGACTGAAAACAGTGCAGCACGGTGACGTCAAGAGCCAAAACTGTATAGAGTACAAGATTTTGTTAACCTGCCAATGGTACCCTAACATTAATTTAGTTACACAGTTAACGATTTATTAGCATTCAATGTTTTAGATTTTTGGCAACCCTTATGAAAAAATGGCATCTCAGTTGAGGCCTCAAGCAACAGCGTACAATGTAGCTGCTATGGTGTTTGAGGCCTCACATTTCAGAAGGATTTATTTTATGTGTAAAAACATTTGACGTTGTTCACACAAAATCCGACAAACCCATTTTGGGTTGAAAATAACCAAAATTTTGGTAAATATTACTTGAAAGGCCAAATGAAATTTGTTGATGAATTTTAATTAAGTTAGGGTTCACTGAACTCTAATCGAGAGTTCAACTGCATCAGAACTTTTTTTTAATTAACGTTTTTGAGAGCTCCCTATATTTTTAGTGTAACACAAAAATAAAGATTTACAATTTTTGTAAGATTTTTCAACATTTTAAAATTTTGAAATTCTCCCCAATGCAATGCTTAAAATTCAAATCTGAGGTCTAGACAAATTAAACATTCTTTAGAAAAAAACAAGAATACTTTTACTAGGGCTTCAATCCCGGGAGTCTTGATTACAATAAATGCGTAGGTGGGGGCGTAGATGGTGGTCTACGCAAAGTCATACATATGCCATTTGTAGATTTATCTACTAATGGCATAATCATGAAACGTAGTAGGCCTTACAAATATCCACCCAATAGAACCCAAATTAGTATAAGTGACATTTTCAAAACTGTGGAACAGGGTATGTATCATGGTCTAAGTAAGCTAAGTGTTCTAGGGCTCTCCAAGCACATCAAATTAGATGGAAAAAGCACGTGACGTGACTGACATGTTATTTCAATTGCATTTTTAAGTTCCTAATGAAATTGCGCCACAAGTTTATTTAAAACCTATTGCAATATTAGAGTTAGAATTATGTCAAAACTGGCTATAAAACCTCTTGCAACTGGCTATGACCTAGCATAAATCTAAAGAAATAACCATATAAAATTTGAATTAGTTTCAAATATCAATAAAATATTCAGACAATGTTTCAATCTAGAACCAAAAACTATCCATCAATAGACTCGACGCTTAGAACAAAAAGTTGGCGATCATAAATTCCAACAACAACTATTGGAAACAGCGCTACTCCGTGACAAAGCTTGAAACTATAATATAATAAATTAATACAAATTCCCTTATCACTTATGCCGAATATTTTCAAATGTCTGTTTACGTCGCTTAGAACAAAAAGTTGGCGATTAAATTCCAACAACAACTATTGGAAACAGCGCTGCTCCGTGACAAAGCTTGAAACTATAATATAATAAATCAATACAAATTTCCTTATCACTTATGCCGAATATTTTCAAATATCTGTTTACGTTTGCACAAACTGTAAAATCGATTTTGACAGCTGTTTTTTCATGCTCTGCCGCAAGGGAGGTAGAATATTCGTTTTTTTGGTTTTTCTCACCAAATGCCTACTGCCGAGTATATTGATAGATAGTATTTTCTAGAACGATGGGATAGGAAATTTCTAATGTATACGGGGCGGCCTATAGTAACCGAAAAAATCCTCTTCATCAAAAATTTATTATGTTTTATAATACAATAATCAAATTCATTTTTAATACCATGGTTCCATCAATGACATCGTGTGTTTTTTTAATGCTGTGTATATTATGTGTATTTTTTAAATTAAAACCCAATTATGGCATGACCTTTACATCTGCAACATAAACACATAATACCTATGCTCTCATGTAATTTAATGTATAAAAAAGGAGAAACATTTCATTTAATTACTGATGCAATAACAGCCAATAAAAGGATTATCATCACAATTTAATTGTATCAAAATATTTAACATATATTCAATTAAAATTGAAAAATATATATATATAATGCAAATAATATACGCATGACCTAATGTAATCCAATATAATTTTTTAAATATTTTTTCACCCATAGGTACCCACACTGAATTCGAATTATCGCCAATACTATCAATTGGGATTTTTATTGGTATTTTAACAGTACTAATCTGCATCACAATCGCCATTGCGGCCGCAATTAAACTGCGGACGTCACAACAGGAATACACCAAAAACCAAGTGAACAAACGTCCCGTCAATTTGTCGATCAAAGAGAAAATCACGCTGCCCTCCAACCAAACCACGGACGACATGTATGATGAAAAGAATCCAGATGTCATCCCCACAAATGAAGGTAAGTTTGTGGCACCAATTTTTCATTCCGGAGTCAATTTCAATATTTCCAGATCCTGAATACAAGTTGAAATCAGCAAATCACACGCCAACGGAGCTCCACAACTCATTATGCAACAGCAGGCACGATATCATCGGGAGGACGATATTGGATGACAGTCGGAAAACGTTTTTAACTGGGGTATGTTCTGGCAAATAATTCTCTTTAATTATCTTTTATATTTTAACACAATATTGCTCTCCATACTTTTAACAACATTTTGATGTTCTTTCTACAATATTACACACCCGTGACTTTGTTATGTTATATACATACCGTAGCGTTACTAAAACACTATATTGTAGAACGACGTATGTATGTAAAAAGATATATATCTCTGGATGTGAAGGATGACATTAGATTCTAATGTGTTGTGGTTTGTCATTCTGAGCAGCCAACATCCCTATAAATTTTCCATCCAAATTTTCGTTTCATGATGGAAAATTTATCATTAGATAGAGGTGGAAACTGTGGGAGTCTGGTTAGTTGGGTGGCGGTAATCAAATAAATTTATTTTAAAATGACTTTTTAGAATTGCATGAGGCTTCTGTGGGTTACCATTTCGAATTATTTTTCAATGATAAAGGCAATGACAATAACGTTCATTTAATAGTTTCTATCGGAATTTGAAATATATAAGCTACCTAAATTTATGTTTAAATATTTTTGAAAAGCCACTTATACTTTAAGCGTTCAATAATTCAATAACTCTAAATAGTTATGAAAACAAATACCTAGTGTACAATCTTGTGCATTGTCCACTCTTTATTTCAGGGTATGGTGTTTTATTATCGTTGATTGGACTGTCTAATAAAATTAAAAATTAAAAACGGTTTTGCAGTCACAAACAAAATGCAATGCTTAAATCTTTTATGATGATACTTAAACTCTTATGATACTTATCGTAAATTGGTGTGCCCTCCCCTTACCCCAAAAGAGCTCGAATATAAAAAAACGCATATTTTTAGTGTGCTCATGCAGGGCAGCCTTCCATAATGCATTGCATAGCCTCTATTGTCATACTGAAAAAATAAATTTACCATTTTGTTACCACAACGTAATATTATGCTCACCCAACATGACTAAAATGGTTTCATCAAAAACTGACATATCAATTCTTCTGTTCGTTCAACCTGAGAAAAAATTGTCACGTCAACAATCTTAAAGTTACGTTCAATGAATGTAATTTGTATTACGTTCGTTCTTTACGTTCTACGTAATATTATGCTATACTATAACGTTAGCTTTCACACACACTAAAAATTTCTGATACAAATTTTCGTGTTTGTAATACGAATTCTGTGCAACCAACTTTTTCGTATCANTCGATTTTTTTGTTTGTCAAATAAAAAACGTTCTAGGAGGGGCCGAGTTTTGAACCTAGGACTTATTATTCATGATCACGTCGCTATCCATTGAGCCACATGGCACTATGAAAGTCATGATGCAAAATCAGATATTAAGGAAACAAATTTTATATATGGAAAACTTAATACGAATTTTTCGGTTCTCGCACTTCGTTACGGAATACGAAAAATTCGTATCAGATTGTAAAACGAAAGAATTCGTTGTAAAGCTTTACGAGCAAATATCAGAATATTTTAGTGTGCAGATCGCAGATTGTAAAAATATTGGAAGTGTCATTTTAAGTTTCGTTTATAAATTCTTTTAAAATCATTATAAATCAGTGCTTTTAGTTAATAATAAATTATAAGTCCTAGAGTATCCTATTGGGACTAGGCAAGTCCTCATATTTCAGAGAACTTTCTAGGTATTAGTGGACCTACAGCTTACACACTAAAAGTTTCTGATACGGATTTTCGTGTTTGTAATACGAATTTTATGCAACTAACTTTTTCGTATCAAAATTCGTATAACTTTTGAATTTTATACGAGAATTCGGTTGGAGTACTTTTTTCGATTTCTTTGTTTTTCAAATAAAAATAGCTCTAGCAGGGGCTGAGATTTGAATCCAAGACGTATTATTCTTGATCCCCTTCTCTATCGATTGAGCCACAGAGTGCTATGAATCAGATATTAAGGAAACAAATTTTATATGGAAATCTTAATACGAAGTTTTTGGTTTTCGCACTTCGTTACGGAATACGAAAAATTCGTATCAGATTGTAAAACGAAGGGAATTCGTTTTCAAGCTTTACGATTAAATGTCAGAATATTTTAGTGTGACATCAGTTTTCAATCGGCTAAAAATGATAGCTTTTGATTTACTAGCATTAAGTATCAGTCCATTTTCAAAGGCCCACTTTGAAATGTTTTGTAGATCATGGTTTATTTTGGCCACAACATTAGCAATATTTGCAAGTGCGTCCCAAGTGAGGTACAACTGGACATCTTCGGCGTATAGATGCACATTGCAGTGTCTAATACTCGTGACTAAGTCATTGATGAACATCGAAAAAATAATAGGACCAAGAATTGATCCTTGGGGGACCCCTGCAGGAACGGCAAGAATTGTTGTCACCAACACTAACACACTGTAAACGATCTTAAAGGTACGACTTAATAAAGCTTAGTACAGAGCTTGTGAATTGGAAAAGGTTGGTCAATTTGGCACAGATGAACAGTCAAAAGCTTTAGAAAAATTCAAAAGAAAATTTAAGCAATACTGTGGATGTACTGTGATTAGATCGGAAACCAGATTGCAAATCGGAGATTAACTTATTTCTATCAGTAAACTCAACAATTTGTTTTTTCATTAGAACTTCAAAAGCTTTGGATAACGTGGACAATAAACTTAACGGTCTTAGATTTTCTATACTCTAGATTTTTCCAGGATCGGGAGCATCTTGGATTTCTTCCAAATATCAGGAAACTTAGATCTTAAAAGAATGCTGTTGAAAAATGTTGTGATTTGATGAATAGCTAAGGGTAAAATTATCTTTATAAATTTTAAAGGCAAAGAATCTAGGCCACAAGTATTGGATTGTATATCACAGGTAGCGACAATGACTTCATCTTATTCCACGGAACAAAAAGCAAGAGAAGCACTTAGGGAAACTTTTTTAAAGGCTATTTTAAAGGGAATTTTGTACTTCTCATATTTCAGAAAATATTTTCCAGATATTAGTCGGCTTATAGTCTTTTGATAACTAGGTATCACAGGATTCTATGTTGTATAGATTTTTAGATTTTTCAAAAAAAAAGTTGAATATTTTAAACAGCAATACCTATGTAAAGTAAATAAAGAAGAGTTAAAAAAAGCCCCCAGGGCCTCTGTCAGTGAAGGGGCAATTTTTGGTATTTCTCAATAGTCGCAACAGGTTTTAACATGAAAACAATTTTAGCATGTGTGTTGAATTCCTAATGCCTTAACCCACAATTTGAAGCAAGTTTTGCCGCAATTATTGAGAAAATGAATTGAATTGAATTGAATGAATTGAAAATACGGCCAATAACTAATCTAACTATGTATGTCCATCACTAGCTACTTAAGAATAACATAATCTAATAATATAGTACCCTAGAGGTAATAGGCGAATCCTCATATTTCAGAGAACTTTCTAGGATTAATAGTCCTACAGCTTATAGTGGATTCCAAACTATCATAATATACTACTGAGTTATCAGTTCATTGACCCCACCAAGTTGTGGTAAATTTTTGTTAATGATCGAATTTTGCCTTCAAAAATCTCACCATGCATCGCAACGGTTAATCAAATGTTTTAACAGTTTGTTGACATATCTTTATTTCCACAGACAACCATCACATTCTATTTTTGCTGCAAAAAATTGAGTAATTGAACTCCTAATAATGGGTTGCTCACATTTATGATAATCTAGTACAATATCCTGCAAAGAAAATTGTATATCTCTTAGAAGGTTAAGCATTTATATGATGTTTAGAAACATATATTTAGGCAATTTATAAAAGTTGTATTAGACCTAAAATATATAGTAAGATTGATTGTTAAAATTAAAATCGCAGTAGACAATCTCACCATTCTTTTTGTAAGTTGCATAGACATTGATGATCCTAAAACTATTTAACTATTACATACATTAAAGGAATCATTTGGGTCCATTTTATTTTCAGTGAAATCACAAGAGCAGAAATCAGAAGTATGAAGTAGAGAAAAACTAAGTTTAATATTAGTTTGAAAAGTGCATTTGGACGCTTGAATAAAATTTCTTTCCTTCACTCTTAAAAAGCATCATTTCTCTCAGTTTGCAAACATTAAATCATTCAGCACTCGCCCATAAGCATGCTTTAAGAAAACGTTAAAAACCACTCTACCTTATGTACAGAAAATAAAGTATTTGCTGTGGATGATTTTGCCCCAAATACAGCAAAATAATTTAAATACATTTTCAGCAATGAAAATAAAACAAAAGTTGAGAATTTTCCGCATCATCGATTTTTATACTTCAAAGATTCGAGGAATTTATTATTCAAATTTCTTTTATTTAATCGTAAAAATTCAATTATCTAGATCACATAGGTAATCGAATCAAAAATCTAAAACCCCAATTAAATTTTGCACATTCATCAAATTTTCTCTGTTTTTCTTGATTTCAATTTATATATTTTGTAGCAGACGCCTGGTATAATTTGGGATATTAAAGCGAAGAAAACCGAAATGTTGATAATATTTAGCTTTTAAGTTTTTCAATCGAACTCGATTCTATAAAAAGATTTTCTGAGAAAAGCATAGCCAGGTCATCAGCGTAGTCCGTATCTTCTAGACAATCATCCACATTTCTCCATTTTATGCCACGCTTCTCTACATCAAATGCTTTGCTGTGCACATCATCCAATACAACCAGGAACAACAAAGGGGATAGCAAGCATCCTTGTCAAACACCATTCTTCACGGGAATAGGGTAGGTAAACCTATTCTAATGTACGACGTGGCAAGTGAAGTTGTTGTAAGATTCCTTGATCAGATCTATATTATTTGCTGGAGCTCCTCTATCGCTTAAACTTTTCCAAATTGCGTCCTGTTTTAGCCGATCAAAGGCTTTCTGGAAGTCGACGAAAACTATGCACTCCTCAATCATGATTCTGAGCGTATTCATTTGATTAACAAGAGCTCGATTCTATGAAGAGATTAATAATTGGATCTATTCCTTTTGGTAGGCCAAAAATTAAAAGTGGTCGGCGAAAAGCTAAATATGGTCGCCCGAAAAATTAAAAGATGTGCAGCCGAAAATTGAATATGTGCAGCCAATAATTAAAAGTGGGTGGCCAAAAATTAAAAGTGGTCGGCCAATTATTGAAAGTGGTCGGCCAATTATTAAAAGTGGTCGGCGAAAAAATCAAAAGTGGTCGGTGACAAAATCAAAAGTGATCGGCGAACTAATTAAAAGTGGTCGGCGAAAATATTAAAAGTGGTCGGCGGAAAAATT
>JXPH01010376.1:0-10984 GCA_001014845.1 Mochlonyx cinctipes | reverse complement strand
ACTTTTGTACTAGAGATTAGAGCCTCGAACAGAATAATATGTACTAGGAAAAATAATTTAGCTGAAAATTCTCTGCTCTGACTGCCCTGGTGGCTTGATATAGGTAGAGCGTTTGCCTATAAGCCACAAGGGTACGGGTTCAGATCCAACCTGTGGCAATTGAACTAACCTGCCCTTTTTNCAGAGCAAATGCTATCAAAAATATACTTGCTGCAAAAAATTAAGTACGGGATAGAAGGCGATCGAATGGCGTTCATTAAGAGGTTAGTCAGTTTCCTTGCAGTAAAAATTGAGCACAACTTGATGGGCTCAATCAACTGGTCACTCATTAGCATAACCATTAAAGTTGTGGTGGATCGGAATCCACTATAAGCTGTAGGTCTAGTAAATACCTAGAAAGTTCTTTGAAATATGAGGACTCGCTTGGTCTTAAATTAAAATTAAATTAAATGTGATTTTGGAGCATCTTTAAGATGAAAAAACTGGAGGCAAACCCAGCGATGCCAGATCCAGACATTTGCTCAATATGAAATCTGGATTATCTCACCCAGGTTTTAAGATAAACCTTTGAAATTTGTACTTTAGATAGGTATTCTTGTAACAAATATTTACTATAAATATGAAAGAATGATCTCGAAAAATGGTAGAGATAACCCAAATTGAATATTGAGCAAATGTCTGGATCTGGCACCGCTGGGCAAACCCCACTTATTCATAAAATTGAAAATTTGTCATGCTATTTCTTAGAAACATAAGAAGGTGTCGGGTATGTTCATTGAACTTTACAGGGGGATACTTTAAAGAAAAACTAAGTTAAGTTGAAAGCTTTTAAGCTCTCCTAGTATATGCATGTACTTGAACTGAAACATAAAATGTTGTTTTGTACTCGATTTTCATCCCTTGAGTGGAAAGAAAACAGTATACATTGTTAAAGATTGAATACAAAAGACAGCTTATTAAATTTTTTTATGCCACACATACGCTGTACTGTACTGTATACATACAAAAGTAAACAAGCAGCAAGAAAAAGTGTTAACATGCAAACTGTAAAAGGGGAAAAGGCACCGTAAAAACCTCCAGATCATCATAAAATAAATAATTGGGAGATTTTCTTATACATCACACAGCGAGCGATTTCTTTTGTCGTGTAAGATGCTTGAGTTTTCTTCTCATCTCAATTGAAACATCTTTTTCTAACAAAAAAGTATTATAAAGAATGGATTCATCATCATCATCATCTACTGTATTAGATAAGATGATCAATCAAGAAATAAAAATAAAAAAGCAACACCATTTTAACACCCAACCATTCTCGACCCAATTTTAACTTTTTTTTTCTTTTCCTACTTTTTCTCAGCACCCCAATAACAAAATTGTTTTGACAACTTTTCGGTTAATAAATTACATTACATTGAAATTGTTTTTTTTTTCATGTTTCATTGCTAAAACAATTTGCAAATTCAATATGGAGTCAAAGTACATAATTGTGTAACAAGATGACAACATTTTCCTTTCAATTGCTTTCGAACTGACAGGAAAAAGAACAGGGTAAACACATCCGCTTCCGACATTTACGATTCAATTGAATTATGTCAAAAATTTGTACGCTCACCCTACAAGAAAATGGATGAAAATATCGATTTTTCTTTTTGACATGAAAAACTTTGCAAAAACTTTTGCACAATTAGGTTTTATTATCTGCATTCATAATAAAAAAAAATATTTTATTCTATTTCAGTACTGTACGGTACAGTACAGTATTTTAACTATTCTTCTTCACCATCCATATATAAATACAAAAGAAAGAGTTTAGTCACCATGACGAAGCAAAACGTGATACTTCTTTGATGCAAGCATCAGGGACAGCTGGCGTGCATAACAGTTTTTTTAGAACAATTTGAGGGACTCTTAAGGGGCCCTTTTAATCTTTAATTACATTTTTGTTTAATTATTTTTGACCAGGGCCGTACAATGCGGGGTTTCTGTATGCCAAGAAACTACAGCAAAAATTTACTACCCTTGTAAAGAAGAATTTCATGGGAAATCACTGAAAAGTTTAAGAAACTAGATTGCCCGAATTTAACACGCTTTGGAAAAACGATGGAAAATTTCAAAAAAAATCGGTAAAAAACCCGAAGAAAAGCAATAATTTGGATGAAAAAACGACAAAGAAGATGTTCTTTGAAACTAACGAAATTGTCATGGCAAAATCAATTTTTCTGTGATGTATCAGTTAATTCAAGACAGTAGAAAATATCAGCTTTAAGCTAAAAATTTTACGGGATTACACTTCTTCAATAACTCTGACAGACGAACCTGTTTGTTGTCGCCACTGCTGTTTCTTGTCATTCTAGATGGAGTGGCGATATGAGCAACAAGCTACGAGAAATCCATTGGAACATCCTCATACTACGAGGGAGACTGGAGTCACTAAATTTTGCTAGCACATAAAATGGTGGACATGCAACATAAAGGAACGACTTAGAACAAGAGTCCGCTTCTTACTTACTTAAGGCCTTTGGCCCCTTGTGGGACACATCCGGTACATAGTATTTTTCTATCTCGTTCGGTTCCTTGCGGTTGCTATAATGTGACTCCATTTATCATTACGTTGCGTACACCACACTCTGACTTAAAAGAACGGCACCAAGTTTTCCGTGGTCTGTCTTTGGATTCCGCTAAAGCTGGCCTTAAAAAAAATGTGCAGCAATGCAACCTTTAATCTTCCTCTAATACTCGTCAACAATCCCATAGAGCGAGTTTCGCAATTCTAGTTCCTGGAGAGTATGATGGTTAGCAAAGACGGTGATGCCACTCAAGATGTTGAAATGAGGATAAAAAAGGGCGTGGAGCATACATCGTATTTAATCGCATATGGCACTCCCTGATCTATAGCATCAGAACTAAAACCAACATATTTGCATCAAGTGTACTGTCTGTACTGTTATAAGGTTTTGAGATCAGGCTCGTCACAGAGGATATGAAACAAATTTTACGAGTCTTCGTGTACCGTAGTCTTCATACGTACTTTTTGGATACGCTGCATTACCAATGCAGAGTTGTGGCAAAAAACAGAGCAAAAGAATATTAATCCTGAGATACGTAGGAGAAAATTTTGATGGATTGAGTACACCCTCAGGAAAAGTGTCGAAGAAGTTTGTCACCAAGCACTTGTTTACAACTCCAACAGATGAAGAGGAAGACCAAAAAACACAAACACACATCGCTCAACGCTGACGGAACCAAATACGTGGGTAGATCAGAGTGCGGCAGCTCATCGGTTAAAAATATAAGGCCTATGGTTTTAGAGGTAGTTCAGCATCATTGTTGGATAAGGTGAAAAGCAAAGTAATAACTCTGAAAATATTTTTCTAATATTTCCCATAATTTGGGATGGTTTTGTTTAAATTTTAATGTACTTCAAATAGAAATGATATTCTATAATCCACCTTGTAGTTTACTCTCTCATTTTTAACTATTGTAGGATGGAACAAAAAAAAATTGTAAACTACAAACAAACAAACAAAAGAAAATGCTAATTAATTTCCAGGATAAAAGCAAATACGGATGAACATAATTCCTAATTGTTCACTAACAAAACACAAATTTGCCCACAAAAAATATATTGAAAAACAAAATGGAATCAACAAAACCCAGTCCCACACGTAAAATACCTTTTTTTTCTAAATAAAAGATATTATTGTTAACCACCAGGCGTTTGTTCATGTGTGAAGGTAATTTATTTTCCGTAAATATACATCCCACATCTGACCAATAAAATTGCCATTGCCACAAAAGAATTTTGTTATTATCTGAATTCAAGGCCCCAGGGCCCTCCTTTTCGCCAATGTGTGATTGTGTGTGGTGTGTTGGAGAAAGTCTTCATTATTGTATTCAAATTGAATAGAATAAATGTCTCCTGGTCAAACTGAAGAAAACTTTTTCCGGATCAAAAAGTGCCAACAATATGAAAAGCATCCAAATTGTTGATTTTATTCTCAATTTATTTTTGCCCTGATGATTTCTTGAGATTTTATTTTTATTTTTCATCTTTTCTCCTAAAGAATACAAAAGTTTTAATTATTCTGACTTTTAATGAAGAACGAATAAAAAGAAGAAATAAAATTATTAAGGATAATTGACCAGAAGTGCCGCTGTTTAAAATTTAATTTTCAAATGGGGAGAATCCGTAATATCCTTTTTTGCCAGGTGTGTTTGTTTGTGTGAACGCCTATTTTCTTTTTTCCTTTTTTCTTTTTAAATGTACAAAACCAGTAATTATGAATGATGAAAAGAGAGGAGAGAAAATGGATTTATTTTTTATTTTTTCGCAATTAAGTTTTCGTTTAAAGTTTTTGCGATGGTTTAATTATTGTAATTAATTTCCATTTTACGACTGGATATTATCAAGGACTATTCTTATTCGTCACTTTTTAGTCGATATTGAAGCATTCATCTAGGACTAAGTAAATAGTCCATTAAAACCATTAAAACCACTAAAATCATTAAAATCCGCACTTCATTCTAACCGGTTTTGTCATATATTCATATATCTCAATCACGCGAAAAGTATTTTTGGGCATCTAAGTTGTGACCTTTGGCCCCTAGAAGCCTTATAATACCAAAGTGGCCAATGCGCAACAAAACCCAACTTTATATGCATGAAATCAAAGGTCTTGGCCAGTGTAAAAACTTGTCCTACCTTACGGTCGGACTGAGACTCTTACGAAGATTTATTTTATAGGTTCGAGTTGTGGAAAGGAGAGAGACGCGTAGACTTTATGATTCTTTTTACCCCATATATTTACCGTACTATACATACAAGACTGATATTAATTTTAGATCTATTCAATAATATTTAAGAACTTACATTAATGACTAGATTAAGGTTAATTTTAAGACTAGGTATCGACAAACTGTGTATGTGTAAATGAAACTAAGATTGCTATAGCCGTTGCGCACGATTGATGGTACTAACGGTTAGCGATTATTTAAAATAACATTGAACGGGGTTGGAACATATGGCCGACGGCCATTTGGTCGAACCAAAAGGGTAATCCAAAAGGCCATTTGGACATTTGGCCGAATCACAAAAAAATATTTGGAACATTTGGCCGAAAAAAAAAATTAATTTATTTTTGATTAGAAAACCCCACATAATGCCCCTTTTCTCAAAGATTTTTTTCAGTGATTGGGATGCAGTAAAATTAATATTATTGCCTACATTGCAACCTTATATTCTTAAATTGATTAAGAATTTTTGTTAAAGAAAATTAATTTTTGCGATAATTAAAAAACTCCACATAATGCACCCTTTATTCAAAGATTTTTTTAAATGATTACGATACAGTAAAATGAATATTATTGCACACAATGCACCCTTTTTCTTACACTGTTTATCAGTTTTAATTAAAGAAAGTTATTTTTTGCCGATAATTAAAAACCCCACATAATGCACCTTTTTCTGGGAATTACTTTAGTGATGAGCTAAAAGGTGCATCGACTGTTGTAGCACAATTTCTAGTTTACCCACTTTGGTTCGATTTGAAGCTTTTAAATTCAATGGGCGGAATAATTTTATCAATATTATTCAGCACACTGAATTCGAGAGCCTCAAATCAAACCAGCGTTGGTGAACTAAAAATTGTGCTGCAACAATAGATGCACCTTGTAACAGCCTTGATGATTAGGGTATAGTAAAGTTAACATTATTGCACACAATGCACCCTTTTTTCTTAATTTGATTATGAATTTTAGTCAAAGAAAATTATTTTTGCCGATAATCAAAAAATCCCACATAATGCACCTTTTTTCAAAGACCTTATTTTATGCATTTTTTTCTATTTCGTTCAATTGTCGCAAGATAATTTTTTTTCCTATTTCGGCCAAATGTCACAAATATTTTTTTATGATTCGACCAAATGTCCATTGGCATTTCGCCAAACGACCTTTGGCCATAATTATTTTTTTAAGCTATGACGTGTTTCAAAACGTCAACATGATAGTGGCAAACTTTTTGTTGAAAAATAGCATACTTTTAAGCGTTATAGGTTTCCTGACTAATCAAAAATTTTGGTGCCTCAATTTTAGGCTTACGAGAATGGCTTAGAATTAGACCCCATACAGAACTCAACTGTACAGGTTAAGAACTTTTATTTGATATGTTGAAGGTTGGATTTCAGAGCAAAAAGTTTTGTGGCCCTGGCGTAAGGCGTGCTGTAGCTTTATGAGGTGCCATGTACTTGTTATTGGAAATGGTGTTCTTTGATATAGGAATGTTTCACGATGCCGATATTCAATAAAAATTCAAAGTGTTCAAAATACCACTTTTACAGGGTTTTTTGTCTAAAATGTCCAAAGGACTAAGTTTATTGACATCAGATTATTAATGTACTGACCTAGATTTTTAATTTTATATATATAATGTTGGGTTTTGTAGCACATTGGCCACAAAAATATGTTTTGAGTAATCCTTGAGACCTAGCCAACACAATGATATGTGACTTAATCTGTTAGAATGAAGAGTGAAAGTTAATGTTACGCAACAATGAATAGGGTGACGTAATAGCAACCGCAAGGGACCGAATGAAATGAAATAGGCCCTTAAGTAAGTGAATGTAAATGGTGGGAGCCCTGAATAAAAGGAAGTGTGCTTTGCGTGAGTGTCTTACACTGTTCGACATACAAAATTTCAAATAAAATTTTATTCCATCCAACAGATAGTGTTGAGATCAGTAACCACAGTGAGATTGAAAGAGTTAAGCATAACACCCCTTTTGATCTTTAAAAAAATAGAATCGGGGCTCTTAATGAAAATATTTACTTTCTTTCTTACCCTCATAAATTCAGGAAAACCAAAACATACACGATTATTTTTCCTGTACCATTAACTCAACCCTTCTCCCACCCATCAGTCACCTTCCACACATGTATAGGTAAAAAGATATAAGATATTAAGTCGTTAAAAAAAAGAGAAACCACCCACCTGACAAGAACATCAAATACAAATTTTATATACCTCATAACCGTAAATCTTCAGAAATAAATCCGTTCAAAAGTAGGTATCCATCCCAATTAAAATGTAACTGTCATCGATTATTATTTACAGCCACTCCCTCCGACCTCTTTTTTCTTCTCAACCCCATCTGTGTCTAGGGATTTTTATCACGCCATAAAGCGTTTTATACATGTTGTATATTATTAAAAAAGAAATAAAAATAGGAAAACACCAGAATCCCCCTTCTTCGTCAGTATCATTTTAAGTATTCAATCAATTAAATTCAAAAAATTTCAGTAGATATTCCAATAACCAGCTTTTCAATGGAAAATTTATTGCGAAATTAAAAATGATAAAAGATCAAAAGCTTTTTGCTTCAATTTCAAACGATATGAAAATAAAAGGGCTTTTGATGTGTTACAAAAATAGACTCCCCTGTTTGTCTGTGTCAAAAACATGCTCCCAAAATTTCCGAGAACGAAATAAATATTATCTAGAGAATGTAGTGAAGTAAGAGGTGGATTATACCTTATCTTATTTTTTAAACGAAAGAACGAGTTCTAAATTGCTTTCATAGGAGGATGTCTTCAGCCCTGTTATTTATTGACGCAAGCGAGGACACACCACTATGCCATGCTCGATGATTTACCAACTAATTTGCTCTTCTACTATACAGTAGGGTGGGGTGTTTTTATATGATTTCTCTATGAATATTTTTAAGTATATTTTCATTATGACCTGTGTAGTGTACTGGGGCCTTTAACCGATTTAGTTCAAAGTCCTAGGGTTTTAAGAACTAGTCAGACATCTATACTAATTTTGAATTTATTTGGGCCATGGACCACAGAGTTATGCCTTAAAATCTAATAAATTCAGTTGTTTTTGTACTATAGTATAGCCCATAGTAGCCCTTGACCAATTGCACTCCAAATTTCGCAGATTGCTGTTTTGGGTCCTCAAATAAGTTTTCGCTGTTCACTGTTAGATGCCGTTACAGTTACGTACCTATCCCACTGGATAGGTACGTATTTATGGGAGCATATTTATTTGACAGCACTGCAAACAAGCTATTGAATTCAGTATATGTCAGTTGCTTAGGCACTTGTTGAGTTGAAAATTTCTTCTGCCAAGTAAGCATCATTTGCGGGAAGTTTTACTTAGCTACTTCATTTTAATGAAAACTACTGCCGAAGCACATTATATTTTAGTGGAAGCTTACGGCAACTCTGCTCTTTCCGAAAAATTATGCAGAGTGGTTTCAGCAGTTCAAAAGTGGTGATATTGGCATATAAGACAAAGACCGCGAGGGGCACCTAAACGGTCAAAATGGAACGATTGACATGGCAAAGTTATTCTACAACATGACAGGGCCCGGCCGCATGTTGCTATATGAAGATATTGAAAATGGGTCCATAAACGGATTGGTTCCAAAGACGAAGCGTTTTTTCCCAGGGGTATCCGCATGATGCCCGAAAGATTGGAAAAAAATATAGTATATGGCTTCGAGGTATATTACCTAATTTTTTTTTCAAATAAAAATGGACTAATAGAATGGAACCTACAAGCAGTCCTTTAAAAGCTTAAGGGGGTTCTGAAAGAAGCTAAATCTTGAGAATGTTACATGTTGCCTTTTCTTCTGTATGAACATATAGGAAACAAAGAAGAAAAGCTAAAAATAATATGAAGGAGATTCTTTTTCAAATAGAATTATGCAAATTCTAATACTGTACCAGCATCATTTTCAGTTCTAAACAACAAGATTAAAAGCTAATATTTAATTTAAGGCTCCCATTACTTATACTCGGGGCGGAAGCACATGTTGAGTGCGGGATTTTATTTAAAAAAAAGTTGGATCGATATTCTATAGCTTGATCTTGAACTACTAACACTCTCTTCATTAAATAATCTGGAAAGCTATATATTTCTATCACATCCGCCCCAGTTTCTGCTTAGAAGTTTAGATTTATGTTTGATGTTTAATATGTGTTGGTTTGCTTTTCTACATAATTATACATTCAATAAATCAAAAACCAAACACGAAATTCATCAAAATACGCTTTCCTATTTTCCATACACACAAACACTCAAAGGCACAGAATAGAGGAGCTTTTCCATACTTTTCAAAGCAAATAAAAATGTACACAATCGTGACGTTTTATGCATGCGAATTATGTTTATGGCTATCGTTTTGGCATGGATGAATTTGAATAATTACTACAAATTTGTTATGTGTCGAAAATATTTATTACTAAGCACCAGGCGTTTGTAAATGGGGATTTAATAGTTGAGTCCTTTTCTGTGTATATTATTTTGCTAAATACTATGTTTTTAGGGAAGATAATAAATTTTGAAACGGAGATTTCTATCCTAATTTGGGAGAAAAAGAGCTTAAAAAGTAGGTAACCAATAGGGTGGTCCCAGAATAGCCGACCTCGTCCGATTTTAAGTCCCCCCCCCCTTCTAAAGTTTTGTCTTGCAATTCTATACTTCCTCCAAAATTTTGAGCCCTATCGTATTAAATTTGGACGTGCTACCGGCCAAAAACCTTAAAAAAGGGGTTTTTTGAGGGACCAAAAAACAAAAAAAAATTTTAACTATTTTTCTTAAACCTTAATATTTGAAATAAATTAAAAAATAATTTCTCCTTTTGTTTTTGTGGATTTGGTTTACTGTCCTCTTGTAACGGCCCAAAATCGGTGAAAAATAACCTATTTTTCAGTTATATGCTGGCTAATTTTTTTGTGCAAGCCGATTTTGATGAAAAATTAAGCGAGAGTAGCTATTTATTGTATAAATATTTTCTGAAATTTTTAGGTTAGGTTAAGGGTTTTGCATCGAATGAGGAAGTTGAATGGGAAATCGAGGACTAGTTTGGACAGCTCGGCGCAGAGTATTATTTGAACGGGACAAAAAAGTTGGAGGATCGTTCGACTCGCTGTATCAGGGTGAAAGGAGATTATATTGAGTAATAAAAACTTTATTTGCCAATATTTTTGTGTTTTCATAGTTAGGTATGTACTTTACTTATCCAACAGCCTAGAACCTTAAGCTTCTCTCCAAGACAAAGTGTTTAAAAAAATCACTTAAAAAAAACATACGGCAGATGCGTTTCTTTTCATAGATAGCTTAGAACCCGGCACATGTACTTCAAAAGACCCAAAAATAATACAGGGAAGCTTCAAACATGGGAAACCTCAGTCTAATTTGGTACTTTGCGCCCAATCAGACAAAAGCTTCAAGCTTTACATTAAAAATGAATTGATTTTTAACCAAAATTGTTGGCTCTTGACATAATCGAATCCGCTTTTGTGTTCAAAAAATTCTGAATGTACATTTAAGGCTCTATATCGTTCCCAACCTAATTATGTTGCATGTTCAACAAACATTATAGCAGTTACAGTTTCGTAGAATTGTACTGAAAATAAATAATATATCCAGCATCTCACACGCCCATAACAAAATAACTGTTTTCTCCTCGCACCACCATCCTTTTTGCGTACAAAAATGCTGTTGTCGAAAATCAACATCTAATGGAATGCCAATTTCCCATCAAATTCCCTTCAGCATATTAGCGGCGTCAATTCCGACACAATCAATTAAATATTATAAATAAATTTACAGGAGTAGCGTGATTGATGACACTGCGTAGGAGAACCATTTTCTCTCGGAATTTTCACTCAACTGATGAGACTTATGCAGAGAGTTGAGAGTTTTTTTTTTGGAGCGGTGAAGAACAATTGATATAAAACAAAAATATACTTATATGTTGGACAGGGTGTCTCTTATTATTTTTCCCTTTCGCTATGAAAAATTTCATTGAGGCTTTAAAAAATTCGCACAAAATTTGAGACTTATCCGTTTGCTTTCCGATAGTGCTACAAGCATGCAGAATGAGAAGCCCCTAGGGTCTGTTTTTGAATACTTTTAATTTCATCGTGCGGATTCAACCCTTTAATAATACACAGTAAAAATTTTCAGTGTAAAAAT
>JXPH01010319.1:0-13832 GCA_001014845.1 Mochlonyx cinctipes | reverse complement strand
TACTTTTGCTGAGAAAAGCGTCCACACAAAATTTAAGCCAAATCAGGTGAAAACTACGTGCACAGACACACACACGGACTTTTGTTTTGTTTTTTTTTCACATTTTAGACCATTTGAAGCAACTTTCCCCGAGGAAACAAAATTTTTTTTTTTTTGAATTCATAGGTTTTTTTTTATCTATAGAAAAAAAAAAAAGCTAAAATCGAAGTGAATCATTATGTGTATTTTGATTATTTTCACTGATGGTTGATTATGCGACTCTAAGGGGGCGCTGAGGAATTTTGCTCTGATCCAGTCTTTGAGATATCAGCTGCTTCAGGGAAATGTACTGTACTGTACTGTACTATTTTTCAGTCACAAATTTATGCTATACTTCTGAGTTGAGAATATTCAATTTTAGAAGAGGTTTTCATTCTGATAGTCAGGCAGCGCTTTAAGCTTTGCTGCCTTATAACCACAGAAATAAAACTTTCCAGATGAAAAAACTTGTCCTTACCCGATTGCATATTTTTTTAATCCCCGAGAAATTTATAGGAGACGCCCACTAAGCACGTTGGGCTAATACTAGATGTTGCGACATGTTACGACAAGTTGTAATATAATGGAAAAAATATTTTGTCAAAAGAGTAAGCAAACTTATATTTTTAAATTTAAATTTCATTGAAACAATAAAAAAAATCATTTCCAATAAAAAAAACCTCTCAAATCTGCTAATTCTGCAAACTTTTGAAAAAACTTGTCGTAACCTGTGCCAAATTTGTTCTAAAAAACATAATGTTAACTCAAGTTTCCGCTTTGTTAAAAAGCCAAGTTTTACTACAAAAACATAATGTTTACTCCAGTTTCCGCCAAATTTTGCTTATTGGGCGTAATCGTCGCTTTTTGTGAAAAAAAACTTATTTTCGCTGGTTCTACGTTTGCGGTAACTAGCATCACCGAAAATACCATTTGTAGTTTTTGGCACATTAAGGTTCCTGAGAAAAAAGTAGGTGGCACTACTTTTAATCTAAGCTCGTGGATTTTACTTTTGGGGTGACTTCTGAATAGGCACTCGGTTGTTTTAATACACTCCTCGAATTTTATTTGTATTTTGAAAAATTTTTGCGACTGCCCAACCCATGTTGCTTGATCGTATGAGCTTCCAGCTAATAAACACAGGAAATAAATAATCCGGATGACCGACTTAGAACAAATAGTTTGATGTTTTTTTCATCCTTACCCAATTATGTGTATCTATTTAGTTCACGAGCATATGATAGGAGGCGCTGATGTTACGGAAAAATTGCATTTCAATGAGTCGCAAATATGAGCTCCCCTCTTGGTCCATTACATTAAATAATACTATTTCTTACAGTTTTAATTTAACATTTAAAATTTGGAATTGTGCACTTTCGGGGTGAAAATTTCGGTTGAACAAGGACATCCGTATATTTTTTTTCTGTGTTATCAATCACAAGGAGCAGGTTCAAATTCGACTCATTACTCGTTACGATTAAATTAACCTTGCGATTTTCATCGTTGCAGCCAAAATTGCTGATGACTTGATGGGCTCAATGAACTGGAAACCCATTAGTATAACCAATTAAAGTTGTACTGGTTCGCACTCCATTGTAAACTGTATGTCTTAAAAGTTTTGAAAAATGAGACCTGAGCTCTCTAGGGTACTATTGGCCTTATTATTATTCTACTTATATTATTTGAACCATTTTCCCGCAGTCGAGCACCCGATACATATCACTTTACATCGTAATTTATTATTTTATTTCATTTTGCAACATAACAAAACGCCTGCCACACACCATGATTGAAGAAAAGACGTCGACGTTTTCCCGCAATTCTAATTTATTCAAAAAATTACAATTTGAATCCCTTCATTTTCCACTGTAAACAGGTTGATGGAGAGTGAAATGATGAATATTTTATGCTCTTTTAAAACCACACAATATAAATGCATTTTGTAAAACATAAATTTTAACAGTATTGTATAATTAGCATGATGAATAGTTTCCTTCTTTGAAGCCATAAATGAATAAATTATGGTTCAGTTTTTACATTATTTGATGTAAAATGTTTATGGCTATAGCTGGAGAGTAAATAAGGTAGCGTTGGATTTGCTGTAGAGATTGATGTGGGTCTTGTGTTAGCGGTACGGTGCTGTTATCAGGAGAAATACCTTGATGGCAATGAAATGAAAAACCGTAAAGTTTTATCGTCGCCAATTAATCATAAATTCTCCCAAGATCCAATATTCCAGCCGGAACATAAAAGAATGTTATCTCGCAAACATATTTTTCTTCTTCATACTTTTTACTTTAACTTCTAAAAGTGAAAGTCGCGGATGGTTCCAAATGAAATCGCCCAAAACAACTTTAAAACACGTTTTAGACCTCTAGGATACATTGCCGACCAAAATTGGGTGGTTAAGTGATCCGTCGGTCCGTTTTTCCTAGACTTTTTACGTCTCAAAGAAACTCCTAGTCGGTTTGTCGGTCCGAGCTGTAATTTTGATAGAAATATTCATTTGAAAAGGTTACGTGATCCATTCTAAGATAGATAAATCGGACAAAGGCTTCTGTGGGCTCCCATACAAATATTTGTCATTTTATCAATAAAAACGATACCCAGATAATTTCAGAAACGATATTTCTTAATTCAATAAACTATCCGAATAGTTCTTGTACACGCACTCGTTTTTAGGGGAAAAACCTAAAATAAATAATTAAAAGAACTAAAAAAAATAGTTTGGATATGTGAACTAAAATAAATCGTCTATGAAAATGTGTTTAGTTGCGTGCCCTGACCCTTTTGGCAAAGTTTGAAAATCGAACTAAAAATAATAGTTCGATACTCAAACTAAAATTAGTTAAAATTAGTTATTAGACTTCTGCCTGGATTTTGGTGAAAAGAACTGAAAATTTAGTTTCCAGAAATATCTGTGTATAAATCACACATTTATGAATCAAATCTTTAGAAATTTTGGCCATATTTATGAATTAAGGTGTACTCATTTTAGCCCTACCAATTTTTAGTACAATCGGGCAAAAGGCTTATGTTGGCTCCCATACAAAGTGGACATTTTTATATCAAAAATAATGATTTTTTTATAATAAAACGGAGTGACGCCATCAGTAAGTAAGTAATCAGTACCTCCCCGCTAATTAGCCGGAGTGACGTTAGGAGCGGAGGAATAGAAAAAAGACAATAACGTTTAAGTCACGAAGCCGGATCAGCCTGGTTCTTTTCTATTCATTTTTTCCATAAGCAAAAAAAATACAAGAAATAAAACAAGTATTGAAAAAATTTGCGAAGAGCTGAGTTAAACGATAATTTTTATTTTATTTTTTCTTCTGTACTTTTTCTTCAAATCCTTTTCCTACAGGAGATTAAATTTATTTATGTTAGACATGGATTATATTGATCAAGAGCCTGCTGTATATTTCAATTATAAACGATCGAATATAGAATCAAATGCATTGACAAATATTGTTATGGATTATGCTATTACAGAGTCTACTGTCAGGGGTTTTTATAGCGACCCGACCCAATTCTTATACCAATATTTCAATAGTTGTCGACTGTTTGTAATGCACAAAGCATGTAACTTTATTTTTTGATTTCTAATGAAATTGTGAGTAATTTTTGAATTATAAAATTACTTACAATTTCATTAGAACTCAAAAAATAAAGTCATGTGCTTTGTGCATCTAATTTGATTTGTTTAGAGAAGAGAGTAATTATTATCGAGAGAGTGAAGAAGTATGCTCTCTCTAGCATACAATTATTTTATTTCAGTTGCACTCGTTTTGATTTATGTATAATTAAAATACATATGCAACGAAATACGAAATAATCCCACCCACGTTTGCAATCAAATAAGATAGTAATAAACATCAGAAAAATGTGTGTACTTATCTCATGCGATGTGACTGTAAGAAAGGGTATAGAACACTAAATACGATACATACAAATTTTATTCTAACATCGTACAATACATTTATACATTTATGTGGTTACAACTTATAGGTGTCAATGTATATTANTACATTGACACCTATAAGTTGTAACCACATAAATGTATAAATGTATTGTACGATGTTAGAATAAAATTCTTTGAATGTCTGCGATTCAAAAGTTACACAGATAAATCTGGACAGTAAAATTTCAGTTGTTCTCACTGAAATCCAGGCAAAAGTCTACCCACTATTAATTTTAGTTCGAGCATCGAACTATTATTGATAGTTTGATTGTCAAACCTTGCCAGAAGGGTCAGGGTACAAAACTGACCACTTTTTCAAAAACGAAGTTTTTTAGCTCACATATTCAAACTATTTTTTTTAGTTCTTTTAACTATTTATTTAAGTTTTTTTCCCTAAATAAAGAGTTCGTGTTCAAAAACTATTCGAACTAAAAATTACGTTTCTGAAATTATCTGTGCACAAATAATTTTGAAAACTAAAATATTAGTTCTTTTTACTAAAATCCAGGAAAAAGTCTACCCAGTATTAATTTTAGTTCGAGGTCACGCAGCTTACCAATTTTACAAAAACGATTTATTTTAGTTCACAAAGCCAAACTATTTTTTTAGTTTTTTTAACTATTTATTTTAACTGTTTTCCCTAAAAAACGAGTTCGTGTTCAAGAACTATTCTGAGAGTAAAAATTATCATTTCTCAAATTATCTGTGTATCTCTTATCTGTTTTTCTCTATCTTTTAAGAAATTTATATATTATATTTCATTTCTTTATATTTTCCTTGCGCATCTTAGAACATGAAATTCCTAAAAATTCCTGGTGCATATGAGCTCCCAAATTCCGAGGTTTTAAGATCAAATCTTGTTATTACCGGTCTTTCACTACTTATTAGAAGCTTATACTCCAAATTCGAGCTCACTCAGATCATAAGAACTCTGGAAGTTCTTGTTTCTTACGAATTCTAAGATACCGATGTCCCGGGCAATTAGTTTTGAGAAATCTTCATGAATACTCATCAAAAGCTTATATTCCAAATTTGAGATCTTGCCAATCATTGGAACAATTGATGCATGAAAATTCCTGGTGCATAGTTGCTCCCAGAACCCAGGGTCTAACTACCAAATTTTGTTAGGACTGATTTGACTACTTACCAAAAGCTTATATTACAAATTTGAGCTTATTTCGATCCTTGAAACCCGAGATTCCTAGAAATTCCTGGTCCATAGGAGTGTTCCAATCTAGTGGTCGAATGATCAAATTTTTTTAGGAACTGTTTTAGGACACGTACCAAAAGCTAATGTTTTAAATTTGAGCTCATTCTGATCATTGGAACACGAGATTGCTAGAAATGCCTTTTGTATATGAGATCCCAGATCCCGGGGATCATATTTTGTTAGGAACTTTTCTTTGGTACATATGTTAAAGTTGTAAGTTATGGTCCACATTTAAGATAAGGACTTAAGATATTCAAAAAAACACAATTGTTCATGAGGTAGCCCTGTACCGGGCCTGTCTACTGTTTCATTCAAATATCACGTGGATCATGTTGGCCACTACTACTAGTAATAGACAAAATTTTAAAGCCAAAAAATATCATGCTGGAACCAAGAGACCCTCTGAAGTTCTTCAGTTGATCTTTTTGCAAACCAATTATTAAGAGAGGTGGACAAAGAACGTTTTTTTACCAAATTTCAACATCGGTGACTAAAGTTGCCAAATGCTCTATAAATAATACTCTAAAATTTTCAGCGAAATCAGTTCAGGCGTGTGGCTGGCGCATCGGTTTTGAAGTTGAGGGAAATTGAGTTGAGTTGGGGGTCAAATTTTAAATGTCAGTGTTGAATGAAGTAGTAAACACCCGATGGTTTAATTAGAGACCTATCGCAAGAAAATCGAATAAGAAACACCAGACATTCAGCTGGACATATACAGAAAATTTGAGAAACGATAATTTTTCGTTCTTTAAACTATCACAATAGTTCTTGAACACAAACTCGCTTTTTATGGTAAAAAGCTAAAACAAATAGTTACAAAAAACTAAAGAAAATAATTCAGCTATGTGAACTAAAATAAATCGTTTTTGTAAAAGCGGTCAGCTGCTGCGTGCCCTGACCCTTATGGCAAAGTTTAAAAATTGAACTAAAAATAATAGTTCGAAGCTCGAACTAAAATTAATAGTGGCTAGACTTTTTCCTGGATTTCGGTGAAAAGAACTAAAATTTTAGTTTCCAGAATCATCTGTGTACGTCAATATGAGATTATTGGAATGTCAACTCACTAATTTGAGCATTAATTTTTGCATTTGGTTGCGTTTTGAGGTAATAAAAAATTAAAACTCCTACGAAGTCTTAAAAACGATGGGTGAATAGAAACCAGCCCTCAAAATGGTTCGAAGTTTTTCTATTTTCCAGACTCTTTCGGCTATTTTATTTTGCAAGAGGCTCTTGGTATGATTTATTCTTCATAATCAGAGAAGAAGAAATGTACCTGCATTTTTTCTGTACACGATGCCAAGCACACACATATACCCACCAGCCATTCCATTCTGTTCCGCTCCACAAGAAGCAGGCAAGAAGAAATCATTTGTATTCACAGTTGATGTAAAGAAGGATAGAGAGAAGAACTTCTCCTTCACGGTTCTTTGGAAAAAATATTGGATAAAAACGAAATGTATCATAAAAAACCAGTCTAGTTTCTGAGTTTTGACTTTGGACCACCCAATTGTTTTACCATGGATCGATAGCACTCAGAATAGAAATTCAAACGAGACCATTTTTTTATTGATTTTGATTTTTAATCTCTCTAAAATAACTTCGCATTCGCTTGCTTGCTTGTGCCACGCAAATCTTGCGACGCCAAATTAACCCACTTCCTGTGATCGAAACGAGCTGAAATTTGGCAGATATGTTCGTTGGCAAGAACACTGCGTTTTAAAAAAAATATTGAAAAAAAAAAATTTGAAAAAAAAACTTTTTGATTTTCAAAGAGTGAAATATAGAGATTTTTAAAAACTGTGTTTTTATGGTTAAGTTATTATTTTAGTGATAACTTCACACATAATTCTGGAAACTAAAATTTCAGTTCTTTTCAGCAAAATTCAGGCAAAAAGTCTCCCACTATTAGTTTTAGTTCGAGTTTTGAAGTATTATTTTTAGTTCGGTTCTCAAACTTTGCTGCAAGGGCCAGGGCATGCAACTGACCACATACANTATCCAAACTATTTTTTAGTTCTATTAACTATGTATTTTAGGTTGTTTCCCTAAAAAATGAGTTCATGTTAAAAAACTATTTTGATATATCGTTTCTGAAATTATCTTGTTTATTGATAGTTTTATTAAAAAGAAAGAAGGAAAGAAGTCTATATTGACGCCTAAAAGTGGAAAAAACCAGCCAGGATGAGCAGACCTGATTTCATTCAAGGTCACAAGTTGTCTTCTAGGACCTCAATGCTCTCGCTTTCCAGGTAAATTGTTTTTGACTAAGATTTTTTCCACCAAACCGTGTGCGTGTCTTGTGCATCTTCTTTTCAGAAGATTTTTTTATTATCCAACAAAAAATAAATAAAAATAATCTCATTTTTTCATTACTTATTTTTTCTTCATGTTATTGAATAAAAAAGAATGTTTTTTTTATTATATAAAACAATAACATTTTATGCTGCAGTTATGTTGTTTGTGCAGTAAATTTGTTGCATATGGAGCACTTAGTTATATAAAAGCGAGGAGAATATGGGATGCAGAGCAAAACAGATTTTATCCTTGATGTCCTCTAGCATTTGAATTGGAAATATAAATTGCTAAATTGAGTTTAAAAGAAGGAAATTGGGTTTTAACGAAAGAGGATTCGTCGAAAGGAGACAATAATTTTTCAGACTCTCATAAACTCCTTTTCTTTTCTAAATCAGGATTTAAGATAAAAAGCGTTAAAGTGAGCATTCTCAGTGAAAAATAAGAAACTAATCCGTAGCCGTCCAATTATATCGATTCCCTTCAGGAAAAATAATGCTGTTTTGTTTTATTTGTATTAGAAAAAGAGGGAAAAGAGATTCAGGCTTTATTATTTTGGTGATGGGAACGGAAGAGAAATAAGCCTAAAATATCACATTTCCTACAAATGTACACAATCATGGACTAAATATTAAAACTGCTTCCTTAGAACAAAAAAATAATTTGCTTTACAGTTTTAGAAAAATGTCGCAACCGTCGTTTTATTGCATTGAGCAATAACATTAATAACTAAATATTCAAAATTATTTAGAAGACTTCCATGATAATTAACCCGTCAGAGGCGCATAGATCTGTTGATTAAAGATATGGTTAATACGCAGGTTTATTGGCATATTACCCAATAGATGTACGTCATCTGTTTAAGAGAAATGGTCATTCGAATTTTTGTATGAAATTTTTGAAATTTTTTGGTTAAAATTGGTAATGCAAATACTAAACAATTTATTTATTTATTATTATAGTGGATTTAAACAATAAAAAGATTATTTGGGGAATCACTTGGTTAACTAAAATTAATTTTTTGTTTCTAAAATATTTTTCGTAACTTTTTTCATTAAATGTAGTCATAACTAATGATAACTAATCATAATAGGGCGATGGACAAACTGAATAATTCAAATTTCTAAGTAAAGGTGGCGACGCTGCAGGAAAAATCTTTTACATAAGAACCCTTAGATTTATTATTTACTGACGCCATCTAGATTAAAATGACAGGAAGTAAAAATATAATGGAATTAAATTAAGTAGTGACGTCCTGCGGAAAAAATGTTCAACGTAGATTCCATTGCCCTATTGATTCGAAAAGTATTCAATTTTACAATTGATTAGAAGATGCAAAAATTTAAAATTATAAGAAAAACTGTCATTTGAAAATTTTAAAAATTATTCAAGATTTTAGAAACAACAAATTTTTTGATTGGATCTTGAAGAATACAACTTTTATTGTTGATACCAGTTGGTTTCAGACAATTTAGTAAACATCCAGAAATACTGTTCAAAATTGAAATTTTCATACTAAATGTTTGAAAACATCATGATCAAGTATTTTCTAATAGATGGCGGTAGAATTGGTTAGCATTCGATAAACCTCCCTATGCCAAAATTTATCTTTCTGAACGAAATATTTTGAATTTCCAAGAGCAGTGCCACCAGAAAAATAAATATAGTTTAGCTTTTCATCCCTAATAATATCCTCGAGAAAAAAAAACTAGTCTTCTTCCTGTCCTTAAAAAACTTGGTTCATTTGGTCTGAAACGCGTAAATCCGAAAAAACTGGCGTTACTATGTGTGTGTTTGTCTGTAAGTACGAATGTATATACTGACGTATGTGTCTGTGTCTAAGTAAGGCCAAGTTCGTAGATGTGCTAAATCGGACCATGGAATCGGAGGCCTCCATACAAACTTATCAGAATTTTCCAGAAATATTGAGATCTAATGATTGGAATGAGCTCAAATTTGGAATATAATCTTGTGGAAAGTATTCAAGAACAGTTCCGAAAAGAGTTTGACCTAGAGACATTGGGATTTAGGGGCTCCTTGGTTCCAGGAACTCCTAGAAGTCTTGAGTTCTAGTGTCTAAATTAAGTGTTCAAGATTTAATGAATGGAAAAACAAAATTAAATAAAAAAAATATCTTAGAGAATACAACCTTGATTGTATTCAGATAAATTTATAATTTTTACGTGGTCAAAACAGCAGATAATGCTTTTCAAATTTGATATTTTCTTATAAAATATTTGAAACAAAATAACATAACCAAATATTTTCTAAGAGATGGCAGCAGAATCGGTTAGTATTCGATGAACGTCTCTACAGGATATGGCATAACTTATTTGTATTTAAAAACGGAAATAGGTCTAGAGAGATGAGTATTATAGGAAAGTGGTTGGTTTAGCGTTTAAACTCTTTTATCTAGATTTATTCAATAGTTTTTACCGATGCCTAAAAAAATTATGCAATATAAAATAACAAAATTAAATCTATGCATTTTTCGTGAACAGTTTTTATTTCTTTCGCGCAACTGCGTATTGATATACTGTTCTTATTTAATCTATGGTATATATCTCTGCAATAAACAAAGAAAAAAGGATGGTATCTTAAAGATCGAAAATAAGATGGAAAAATAACAGCCTAAAGGCTACAAGGCTCAGAATTAGATTTCAACAAGTTAATTTTCGATCATTATTACTTTTATTATTTGAAGTGAGGATGATTAGAGTTAATTAAATTTTCTTTGGGCGCCATCTTTATACTCTATCTTTGGGATAGTTTCAAATAAAATAAAATTGGTTGTTGATTTAAAGAAAAGGGATCAGCATCAATTATGGTAATTGACATATTTATTTCAAAAAAGGATTTGAGGCTGAGTAAACAAGAAATCTGTTGAAAGGTGGAATTAAGGGAATCGGAAATCCTTTTTTACTTTAAATATACAAAAAAATAAAAATTTAAAATCAACAAACAATTGAATACATCTAGGGTGTGTATTCAAAAACATAAATCCTTCTTCTTTTTCTTCTTTAATTTTTATTTATTTTTTACCCACAGTGATGTTTTCCATTAAATTTTTTAGCACTCAAGGGGCTATTATTATATTATTAAGCTAAGGATTAAAATTAATATAAATTTGTTTTAAAAAACTCTTAGACGACCGGGTGGTTGAGTGGTTAGCACGCTAGCCTCACATCCACTAGGTTCTGGGTTCGATTCCCGGTACAAACTGCTGTGTTCTATTAAAAATAGATTGTTGATTTTCAGTTTGTGATAAATCTGAATTGTCGATATTTCTATAAATAGAACACAGTACAGTCAGTCTGTGAAATATGCATACACCTACTACCATCTACAGTTATATAACCTATAATTGTGGTGGTATATTTGTGTATGTTAGGTTAGTCAGTTTCCTTGCAATAAAAAAAACTGAACATGACTTGATGGGCTCAATGAGCTGGTAACTCATTAGCATAACCATTAAAGTTGTGGTGGTTCGGAATCCACTATAAGCTGTAGGTCCACTAATACCTAGAAAGTTCTCTGAAATATGAGGACTCGCCTGGTCCCAACAGGGTACCTATAGGCCTTNCCTAAAAAGTTCTCTGAAATATGAGGACTCGCCTGGTCCCAATAGGGTACCTATAGGCCTTATTATATTATTATATATTTAAAAAACTCTTATGTGAATTTGGCCATTTGGGTGACCTTGAGGTGCAACAAAATGAAAAAAATTAAAACCTTCAAAAGAACTGTTCGGAAATTCAAAAAATCTGGGTTTGCATTGGTATGCAACTTTAAATTTAAACATATCAACGCTTTCAACGAGGAACATGTCATCTCGGATTTCTTCACTTTTCTTACTTACTTAAGGCCTATGGTCCCTTGTGGGGCACAGCCGGTCAATAGTATTTTTCCATCTCGTTCGATTCCTAGCGGTTGCTATAATGTCACCCCACTCATCATTGCGTACACCCAACTCTGACTTAACGGAACGGCGCCAAGTTTGGCGTGGTCTGCCTCGGGAACGAGTTCCTTCCCGAGGACAGTACTCCAAAGCTTCTTTTGCTATAGATCCGGGTTCCGTTGGAACTCGTCGTAGCACGTGGCCGATCCATCCAAGTTTGCGTCGCCTGATTTCTATCTCCATACTAGTCATTCCACACTTCTTCACTTTTCAGTATAGCGAAAAAGATTGAGCTAAAAGCATGAAAATTTAAATCTCGGACATAAACCATTATATTTTCGTTCAAAGAATAAAATTTTTTGACACGTTTGAGCTTTTGCAATTGATTAAAAAATTGCGAAAAACATCTATTTTTTAATAATTTTTTTTATCCATTTTGCATCCGATCGGCCCAAAATCTTGTGAACACATGAAGATGTGTGTCCTTTATTCAGAACTGCAAAAACCAGAAAAATGTGTCATCTCGAGTTGACATGTTATACATAGGAGCAGACCTCATAGCCGCAAATCACTATTAATCAGTGTTAACTTTTGTTTTTGGTGGTGTTTTCAGGAAATAAAAAAATAAGGAAGCCATAGGCCTTAAGTAAGTAAGTTTATAAAATAAAAACTCCAACAAAGTCTTAACAACGATTGGTGAATACGGTCCTAAGTGTGGTAAGCATCAAGCCTGTTGAACGTTGTTTCTTTTGTTCAAAACAAAAGAATAAGCGTTGAAAATTTTGGGTGATTTAATCCACTCCATTAATTTATGCCTCCAGGTTGGGCGCCTAGTAGTCGCACGTTGTTCAGAATATTAAGGCTGCATACAAATGCAAAATAAAAATTAATAAGCCCGTCAAAAAAATTTGAGCAAATCAACATTTT
The DNA here is from genome assembly GCA_001014845.1 of Mochlonyx cinctipes. Taxonomy (NCBI): domain Eukaryota; kingdom Metazoa; phylum Arthropoda; class Insecta; order Diptera; family Chaoboridae; genus Mochlonyx; species Mochlonyx cinctipes. The sequence continues at coordinate 1,529 of JXPH01010319.1, read as the reverse complement.
TTTTAGCATGTCATACTGCAATCACTCACTGCGTGGTATACTTTAGTAGGTTAACAACTAAACTTCCTGTACAAATTCATATGAAATTCAAAAATCTATATATTGAAACCATAAAAGTGTTTGAAAGAAGGAGTAAAAGCTGAATTTATTATATTGCACACGAAATTTGCATTTGTTTCCTATTCATTTCTGTATGCAATCCAATTAAAAATCAATTCTTCAATGCCAATCTATTTTCGTTCGTTAAAAAGTATGGAGACAAATCGCAAAACTAGCGCCCCTGGCATATAACCTTGTCTATCCGACAACAGGCAACGTTTTAACCTTTGGAGAGATGTATTGAAATCAGATTATGGCTTGTATTGGTTGTTGCATGTGTTGTGGCTTGTTATGGAACGGAAACTCTTCAATGTTTTCCTCATAAACCGCATGCAAAAACTATAATTTTTTATTTTGATTCCAAGCCAACGTACACTACAAAAGTCAAGTAAGTTTTTAGCATAAAACTGAATTTTATATTGATGATTTATGGTAATTACTTCAAAACAAAACGAATGGAATGGATGGCAGCAAAAGCAGAAGCGGAAAATTATAATTGAGCCTAATTTATGTTTTGATGATTTTTTTACTAATTTATTGGGGAGACAATAATAAATTGAAGAGATTTTAAATGATGCGTAAGAAAAAGTCACACTTTGCTTCCACCTTGCCAATTTTATTTTATTTTACAATGGGATGAGAATTGAATGTCGCGAAAATAAAATATATAAAATCAAATATAAAAGAGAAAAGTATGGCGTAATAAAGTAATTATATTTTAATATTTTTTCATCATTTAATTTAATTAAATTAATGTCTATAACAATACCAAGATTTGGATTTCACAAGATTAAAATAAAAACAATTTTCTTACGGTTCAATGTTTAAAAAACCATTGAGATTTTGGTTTTTGCCTTGGATATTGTTTGAAAGATATGGGAAAATTTTCGGGTATGTCTTTATAAAGTTTTTGATCAAGAAACATCAAAAGAATAGCAAAACGAAAGTGAATCCAGAGCTAAAATTGTTGCTTTTTTCATTCGCAAAACATGAAGAAGATTTTTTGCCTTGCGATAGGGTAAGCGATAAGATGAAATGACAAACAAAAGCTCTTAATTAAAGGCTGAAAGATTAAAATTTTGATTTTAGAATTTTAATTTAGTAATTAAAAGTATGAAAGCGCTTATTTTTAAAGGGGTTTAAAATAATTACCCTTTAAATTTTGTATTCAATTTTATCAAAATGAGCTGTTTATTTATTTTTCAAATTTCGAAATGAAAACTTTGATTTTTCTCACTGAGCAATACTGAATCTGTGAAAAAACTGAAACGAAATAAAAAGAACCAGGCCGATACGGCTTCATGACTTTAACTTCTATNGGCTTCATGACTTTAACTTCTATAGTTTTTTTCTATGCCTCCGCTCCTAACGTCGCTCCGGCTAATAAGGAAGGACTGCTATAAGGAGGGCCGTTCTCATTATTGATGACA
>JXPH01010278.1:0-11413 GCA_001014845.1 Mochlonyx cinctipes | reverse complement strand
AGAACCTAGTGGATGTGGGGCTATAGCGTGCTAAACACTCAACCACCCGGTCGTCAATGTCCATGTTTCATCCATGGTTATATACCGACGAAGAAACTCCGATGGATTGGCCTTAAACTTGGATAAATCTTGCATTAAACTGGTTACAGGAATGCGTTTTTCGTTGACTGTGAGTGAACGCAGCACACATAGCTTTTTTGCCTCGAATTTTTCGTGTAAAATATAAAGTATACGTTCTGTTGAGATGCTCACAGCATCAGCTAGCTCGCACACTTTTACTTTCGGGTCGATCAAAATCATATCATAGATTTTATCTATGATTTCTGGCAATGTTGCGTCAATTGAGCGACCTGGACGTTGCTCATCACTAGAGCTTGTACGACCACGTTTAAACTCTTGCATCCAGTATTGAACCATTTTATCTAACGGAACAGATTTCGTATAATGATTATCGAGCTTTTCCTTCGTTTGTTTTGGGGATTTCTCTTTCAAATAATAGTGTTTAATCACAACACGAAATTCACTTTTCTCCATTGTAAAAAAACTGAAAGTTGATTTCTTTCTGTGGCTAACAAACGAAAAGTAATGGACCGAATGCATTAAAATTTGACGTTTTTTCATCCAAAGGTTTTTTGTATGTGTCACCAATAGTATTTTTTTATTAGTGATGTTGTTATGCACCTTACTTATCAAACAGCCTAGTACAGATAGGCGCACAGATAGACAGGCAGACACATGCATTTTTTGTTGGTTCTCAAAATTGGGAACGGCCATTACTTTTTTAAAGATACTGTAGAGTAGCCCTTTTTAGATTGTTCTAAATTGAATGTAAATTATCAGCTCACTTTTGGATTTGCTCAAATTATACTCAAAACTTTATACTTTTTAGCCTTTTTTTCAACTTTGGCCCTCTTGTGGCAGATTGAAACGCTGAGTTAATGCCAATCAATGAGTTGAAATTTTTGGGGTTTATGTTTCATACATAGGCCCAAATTTTCCTATCCCAACCATATTGAAATTTCACAAAAAACTTTCGTCGACCACCCCTACATTGTCAAGTATTTAAATATACATCTCGTATTAATCTATGAAGAAACTGTTAAAAAAAGCACTGAAATTGGCGTTCGGGGACCACTAAAGACATTTATTATAAAAATGTAATCGATTTTATTATTATTGCTTTTATTTTCTGGGAAGAAAGTTTGGTGGTTGAATAAAACGATTCTATTTCTTTCAAGACTAGTTCAAGAGGATTAAAGGCGGGATGGGGAGGTGGACTTACAAGGAGTGTAAAAACTATACAATCTAACTTTCAAAAAAGTTGTTCAAGAAGTTTGTTTAATAACCATAAAATACTATAAAATCTCGATTAAAGTTTTATTTCAAATTGGCTACGAGATAAATGTGTATTTTTAAGCAGGGGGAAGAATTGAAATATAAAAAATAAAATGTGTCCCATGAGATTGAATTAAATTTATAAAAAAGGTGTGAAATGTCGTAAATTCTAAAAATATCGGTACCTGTTGAAAAGATTTAATTTTTGATACACTTGATTTTGTTTACTTATAATTAATGTTGCACTTAATTAAAGTCTACTCAATTAATTAAACTTCTCGTCATGCTTCACTATAGAAATTTGGGAAGGAACCATAACACTCAAAATGTTTGTTTCTCGAAAATTTACCAAATAATTTAAAAGAATATTTCCTCTTACGGAAGTAATTAAGTTTTCAGGTTAATCTTGGAAAAGCTTAATCTGCAAACTATAAAATTTTCTTAAGATTTTTGTAAATCCCTTGCAAAACTTTTCAATTCTTTCTTCTATCTACCGTGCAAGGGATTGTAAACAGGGCCGTGTAAGGGGGAGTGGAAAAGAGTCTTAAGATTGTTTAACGAAAATGCAATAAAAAAGAGCCCCCTAATTTCGCTTTTTCATTTCAAAACATCTTAAAATTGTCTTGTAACTTAATACAAAAACAATTTCAACTGCTGTGCCTTTTTTCGAGGGCCTCGCTAGGGCTCCAAAACAACTTTGCACGAACCTGATGGTGAAAATTCTAACCCCAAAAAAGTATAAAGTCAAAAATGTACAAAATAACAAATCACTTACAATTAATTAAATCACTAATAGCTTGACCAAAAACTAAGGGATGATTTACAATCTCAAATCTCACTCTCCATTATTTGGCACGATAACATTTCTACGGTCATCATTTCGGTCATTTAAGCAATATTCCTTCGTTATAAATTCTGTGTAGTTTATCCTGATAACCTTTTTAAGAGAAGGTGAAGGGAGGAAATATTAGGGGGGAGGGTGAGTGGTCATCATCGTTCTAGTTTAAAGTTCATGCACAGTTTAACATATTATAAAGAGAAGATGAAATTTTCACCCCCTAAAAAGCCAGAAAATGTACATTTGTAATCCAACTAATCTTTGTGTGTTTTTCGGACGTTTCTGCTCAGGGGTGGGGGAAGAGTTTCTTGTTTTTCCTGTTTGTTTGTTGTGCTTTTGGAATTATAAATAGAGAGAAATGTACATGTGGTCAGTTTGGGTATAAGATGTTTAATATTTTATGAAATAGAGACGTATTGGACTAGTACTACCAGGAGGGGTTGTTTTTGAGCATCAATTTTAAACTGATTACATCTTAATTTCTGGATGATGAATTTAGAAAAAAAAACATTTTGGGCAGTGTAAATATGCATTATTCTAATCCTGACACCCCTGAAACAGCTCCATAATATTCTTTCTCATAATTTATGTCTTACTTGTAAAAGGCGTCCTGCCTTATCATAAATAAAGAAAGGTATGTAAAATATCCTCATATATAGTTTGCTTGGCTGTAATGGTCGTTTTATACTTATTGAGATTGCTTAAGACAAGTTTCAAAACACGCATTTTGCTCGCTCGCTTTACCTACCTTTCTATGTATCAAACGAAAGTGATTTCAATGTGTTTAAATATTAACTGTTGGCAACTGATTGCAAAAGCTTTTGCATATCAACCACAAGGGTAAGGGTTCAAATCCGACCCGTCACGTATGAATTAACTTCTGTTTTTTTCTACGTTGTAGAGAAGGCAAATGAACTGGTAAGTTGGAATCCACTATAAGCTGTAGGTTCTCTAAATACCTAAAAAGTTCTCTGAAGTATGAGGACTCGTTTGGTCCCCCTAGGGTACTGTGGGTCTTATTATTATTTTTTATTAAGTATCCAAGCAGAATATTATCATATCAATTTCCCATCCCCATTGTACATGTGTATCAAAATTGTGGCGTACGTAGGTCCTATCTATTATGGGTTGTAGCTAAATTTATGATAGATTTTGAAGTTTGTGTAACAGATTAGAAAGGGGGGTGTTTTGGATTTCCATCCTAATGTACACTCCTAGGTCAGAAACGTAATTATCGGAATCAACCAGCGGGTGATACACTAGTACAAATATATTATGCATAGGTAGATTTAGCATACACCAAATTTTGCGGTTTGTTGTCTTGTCGTATTGTGGGTGAATAAAATAATGTTCTTGGAGATAAAACTCTGTTTGAGGGAGAAGTAAATTAAGAACTGTCCGCACATTTAATGAATGTCTTCTTTGTTTTAATTTAGGAGAGCATAATAAACATGTTATCATCATCAAGTCCTTTTTTATGTTCTTCTTAATTCTTATAATTCTTCTTAACAGAACAAAAGTGAAAGGAGGAAAAGGATCAAACTCATTACTTTTCCTTTAGTATAGAATTTCCTTTTTATTTATTTTTAAGAAGATTAATATTTTTGAATTAAGATGCGGTAACACGTCCTTAAAATATTTTTAAGGATGTAATTTAGGAGAACATGTGTAGGGATTATAAATCTCGTATGTGACTTTTTAATCATTTACATTAAGAAATAGATTAAAAATTCTTTTGTGTAATTTCACATTTCGTGTGCCTCAGAAAAAAATAATGTTTATTTTTAAATGATAGAATTTAAAGTAAAATAATGATAAAAGAAAGAAGATATTTAATCATTTTCAAGTGCTGTCTCGAGAGATTATAATTATAAATTGAAATAAAAATAATGCAAGAAAACCTTGTGGTGAGTTCAAACTTGGGTGACTGAAAATAATTTAAATATAAATCATCTAAGGCGGGGTCTTCCAAAGTGATCAAAATATTTTTGTTTTAAACGTTCCAATCTACAAAAGAAGGTAAAGTAATCAGTTCTTTGAGTAGGTGCCGTTTCCCTTTTTTTAAGGATATTTATATTAGGAAACAATCTCCACTTGCATAGTTCTAGACGGCATTTTAGTTTAAATCAATAAAATTAGCATTTATGCCACCTAGCGAATGGATGTAGAAACAACCCCAAATTCCGAAAATGACTTCCTAGAGTGGCAAAGTTGCTTGTACGGCAAAGTGTATTCTGTATTTAAGAACTACTAAATTTTAGACTGATTCATAGGTTAGTTTTTATTTGGCAGCCAGTTGTATCACACGTGTTGCGTGTTTCTGGATAAATGGTAAAAGAACAATATCGATCCGTAAATCACTTTTTATTTTTTGATGGAAAAACATGCAAAGAAATAAAGGCGAAGTTGGATGCTGTCTATGGGAATCCTTCACCATCTATGACAACCGTAAGATATTGGTTCAACGAATTTAAACGTGGTCGTACATCTGTTTTTGATGAGGCGCTTGAGCCACCCGGCAGACGTGGTTACCGAGGAAATCGTTGAAAAGGTCCACTACATGATTCTCACTTATCGCCAAACGAAAGTGCGCGAAGTAGCAGAGGCCATAGGCATGTCATACAAAACGGCAATTAATATTTCACATGATAAGCTAAGCATGAGAAAAGTGTCGGCCCGATGGGTGCCACAATTGCTTACGGTGGACAACAAGCGGATACAGTTGTCAATGTCGAAACAGTGTATGAACCTCTTTTAGTGAAATTCGCAGGAGTTTTTGGGTTGAGTCCTCACCTTTGATGAACCCTGGATCCATTATTATACGTCAGCGACCAAGCAACAGTCAAAACAATGGATTTTTTGGGGTGAATCTGAAGAAGGCAAAGATGGTCCCATCGGCCGGAAAGGTCATAGCCACGACTTTTTGGTATTTCAAGGGAATAATCCTCATGGACTTTTTTCAGAAAGGGAAAACGATCACGAGGCAGTACCTACTACAATGAATTATTGGACAGATTCGATACAAAATTGAAGGAGATACGGCCCCAAAAGTGCTGTTTCACCACGATAACGCACCAGCACATTCATCCAGAATTGTCGCAGCCAAATTGGATCAACTGCACCCGCACCCACCATTCTCGCCTGACTTGGCTTCCTGCGACTTTCTTCTGTTCTTCAACATGAACACGTGACTTGGGGAAAAAATTTCAGATCAAACGAGGAGGTTGTCGTCGAGACAGAAGCGTGTTTTGAAGAGTTTGACAAATTGTATGTTTTGGAGGGGTTAAAAAACTGTCAGAAACGTTGGGAAAAGTTTATTGGACTAAAAGTAGATTACGATGAAAAATTTAAAAAAATTGTGAAAAATTTGCCTCTTCATTCCTAACACGGCTACTTGTTGACCGACCCTCGTATTGGTAAGATTAACTGACTATATCGATGTTTTGGGCTGGAGTCCCTGTCACAGAAAATCTAATGTTCCACATAAAGTTAATTTTTCTTTACGGGAATCCTGGCTTAGAGCTGCTTTGAACGTTGGCTTGTGGATACAACGATTGCCCTGGGCTTGGCTAGCTAGGCGTAGCTATGACCTGTTGCCTAGGCGTAATTGATGGTTCCCTAGATACGCATGTTAACGTTTAGCTTATCACTCCATTTTCTTACGCAATGCAAGGGTGCAATTGGAAATATGAACATAAGCAAGAACAGTTCCTTTCCGTACGAATAAATTTGAAAAAGTGTCCAAAAACAGAGCCTAATAGCACTACCGAAAGCTGAACTGATCGGTCTAAAATTTTGCACAGTTTTTTTAAGGCCCTAATTAATCTTTTTGTGGGTGACTTTGTGAAACAGGGAAAAAGCCAAAATTAGGGTTACCTTAGTGAGCCCCTTAGCCTTATTTTATTAAAAAAGCTTTCTCATATTACAACTAAAGGTTGGTCTTGTAAAGATTAACGAGATGGTGGTAAAATTGGATTTGAACTGGTTCCTCAGCCACCGTATTCACCAGACCTGGCTCCCAGCGACTTTTTCCTGTTTCTAAACCTAAAGAGATGGCTCACCGGTAAACGCTTTCACTCAATTGAGGAAGTCATAGCTGAAACTGATGCTTATTTTGAAGACCTTCCGAAGGATTACTTTTCAGACGGGATAAAAAGTTAGAAAAACGTTGTACTCGCTGTAGTGACTTAAAAAGAATGTATGTTGAAATATAAAACCAGATTTGGCCAAAAAAATGTTTTATTGTTTCACTTATTCCACACTTCTTGATCCGCCTCTGGTGTCTCTCAGTTGACCTTTTGTAAACCAATTGAAACCAATGTTAAATTCCGAAAATACCTTTAGATGGTGAAGGTGCCATAGTAAGTTACAAAAAAAGTGCAAAAGTTAGCAAAAATAATGCAAAATTTTACAATGAAATAATTCAAAAGTTTAGAATAAAGGGTTGTAAAAGTTTACAAAAATAATTCAAATTTTCTTCTTCTTCAAATTATTCAAAATTTGATGAAAAAGGGGGTTTGAGAAATTGGATACTTTTTATAAACTTTTTGCATTATTTTTGTAAGCTCTCGCATTATTTTTGTAAAATTTTGTATCACGTTTTCTAACTTTTGCACTTTTTGTTGCATAATTTTTGTAACAAAATAAACACTATTTTTCAAATTTATAGAAAAATGTCAAAGAAATGAGAATTTTCGACGATAAAAAAGTTTTCCTACAATTTCCAATTCCAAACATTAGAAAAAGTGGGATTAATTGTTGTGAGTGTTTCTCATGCTTAAAAATACTTTTGAAGTTTTGAACCGTTTTTGATCTAGCTCATCCAACAGTAACCTGAAGAAAAGAGAAGAATACATACTGTAAACTGACTGATATATTTTATTTCATTGAAAGGTGCAAACAAGTCGTAAATTCTAAAAATATCCTACCTGTTGAAAACAAAATTAATTAATTTCTACTTGATTTTGTTTACATACAATTAATTTTACACTTAATTAAAGTCTGATGAAAAAAATTAAATTTTATTCACTTCACTTTTATGCATCGCTACAGAAAGCTGAGGAAAAAAGAATCTGGTCAAAAGGTTTTTTTGAGGATAGTCATATTATACCTAAAACCTATTCCTAATTTTAGGTTCGATTAACGAACCAAAAGGAATTTTTGGAAAGATCCTCGGCACTCTATCTCTACTTTTCCGCTTGGGGATTGTTAATTTAACGTATATTCATGGTCAAACACCATTCTGAAATTATTTTCTAGTGACAACAAGCTTTTAGTTGAAGAGGCTAAAGTTAAAAACAGGATTTAATGGCTAGAATTCTTAGCATAAGTTTGTAAGGATATAATAATTTAAATAAAACGTTGATCTGTTCTTCAAAATCGTTATTTTCTATGGTGTTAGGACAGAAACCATCGTGAGACAAGAATCATGAACTAAAAAGTTAGAGAGAGAACTTCAGCCGGTGAATCACTTATCAAATTTTTTACGTCAGGTTTTTGACACCAAACTCCACCCTGGTCCGGTGTTGGGATTACTTTATTGGTATGATGGTTAACAATAAACTAACGGGAGTACTCTGTAATCAGTGATATGTTTAAAAATTAGAAAAGTATTTTTTTAAATCTTTCCTCCTCTTACCAGCATCTTGGTGCCACCAAGACGCCACAATAAAACGAATTTTAACCCTTCTATAAACATATTGTTTGCCCAGAAATTGCACCATATCATTCTGCTTGAGTGGACAAATATAATCGGTTCACAGTATGTGGCGTTTTGATTGCGGAAAAAATGGCATCAGAAGAATATTACATTTTTCTTGATGATTTGGTATTTTTAATGCCAAAATTTGTCTTCAATAAGAAAACTATATATCATTCTTGCCTTTCTTCTTGTTTATGGTGACGGTGGCGTATAAATAATTTTAGTTTTGTTATACAGAAAAAAATCTTCCACCCTCGTCATACAAAAATTCCTATCTTAAACTCTCTAGCTTCTATCATTTTCGGGGGGACGGGTGGAAAATGAATTTAATGTATAAAGAAGTTACGAAAAGAGGAAAGATCCCTTAGGCTGATTTATTGCAGTTCACACATCCACATCATATGCTGGAATTATTTCATTGAACATTTTTAAAGGATGGAATTTATGCTTTTTATGCTTGTTTATGATTTATTTGGATATGATTATTTAATTTGTTTTTGAGAGGAGAATAAATAGTTGAGATATACAATACTAGTCTCTTGTTCGCAAATTTTTGAAGATTTGTACTTCTACTAAAACAAGACAACATCTGTCAGACAAAATAGAAAGACAAGGTGACATACATTTAGAAATCTTGCAGACATTCCTATGAGAACTAAGAGACCTAAAGATATACAAATATTTTTGCATTTCTTCGAACTACCCCCTCTTTTTTATGGGCCTAGTATACCCAGGCGGGACACAGCCAATCAATAGTCCTATTCCATCTCATTCGGTCCCTGGCGGTTGCTATTACGTCACCCCATTCATCGTTGCGTACACTTAACTCTGACTTGACGGAACGGTGTCAAGTTTGTCGTGATCTGCCTCTGGATCTGGTTCCTTCCCGAGGACAGTACGCCAAAGCTTCTTTTGCTATTGATCCGGCTACATTGGGCCCCTTTGTAGCACGTGGCCGATCCATCCAAGTTTACGTCACCTGATTTCTATCTCCATACTGGTCATACCATATTGCTGCCATAATTCAGTGTTAGCAGTAATGGAAAAGTGGGCACAATAGTGCCCAATTCTAAATTTATAAATTTTCCAGTGCTTTATTTGTGCTTGGTTGCTTCAAACAAAATCCATAGTATTACTACATGAGTGAGTGCCAAACATATTCCGAGTATTTTTTCTAGTTAATTTCTATATTGAAGATTTTGGAAAATTTTGGGCACTTTCGGTGCCCACATATTTTCCATCCCTGAGTGTTAGTAATCATTCGAGGCCATATTATTCTGAGAATTTGCCGTAGACATCTATTGACAAATGCCTGAATTTTATTGGTGACTAAATCAGTCACTTTCCAAGTCTCGGACGCGTACAGCAGTGTGAATAATACAAGGCTTCGGAATAATTGAAACTTGGTTTTCTTTGATATGAGGCTTGAGCGCCAGGTATTGTTTACCGCATAAAATCGTCCTCTTGCAGTGTTGATACGGGTTTGAACAACTCGTCGGTACCACCATTTGTTGTAATCTTGCTGCCGAGCTAAGTAAAATTCTCGGCACATTCGAGGATTTTACCGTTAATCTCAAAATCGACAGTCTATGTCTGTTTATAGCGAGGTTCTTTGTCTTTTCGACGTTGATCTCAAGCCAACCGTTTTCCCTTCATGGGAAACGTCTTTGATTTTGCCTTCCATATCTTTTTTTTTGTGAGATAGCATAGCCAGGTCATCAGCGTAGTCTGTATCTTCTAGACGATCATCCACATTTTTCCATTTTCTGCCACACCTCTATACATCACATGCTTTGCGCAGCACGTATTTCAACATAACCAGGAACAACAAAGGGGATAGCAATCATCCTTGCCAAACACCATTCTTCACGGAAATAGGATCGATGAGCCTATTCTGATGTACGACGCGGCAAGTGAAGTTGTCCTAAGATTCTTTGATCAAATCAATAATCTTTGCTGGAACTCCTCTATCACTTAAACTTTTCCAAATTGCGTCCTGTTTTAGCAGATCAAAGCCTTTCTGGAAGTCTACGAAAACTACGAACAGCGGTCGGTTCCACTCGATACTTTCCTCACTTACGATTTTGAGCGTATTTATTTGGTCGACACACGAGACGTGCTTTTGAAAGCTTGCCTGTTCTCTTCGTAATATTGCATCAAGCGCTGTGTGGATGCTTTTCAAAAGAATTGTCCACTGGATTATACTGGGAATGGACTGCTGCTTGATCCCTCGCCAATTATTGCATTCACTTATATCACCTTTCTTCGGAATCTTTGTTATCAAACCCTGTTTCCAGTCCCTTGGAAACGTGTTAGTGTTCCAAACATTACATAAAAATATATGGAGGATGTCTGTTGATAGGTCTTTATAGGCTTTGAGAACTTCTGGAAAGTTTCCATCAACACCAGGAGCTTTTCCATTTTTGAAAGAAGATAGTGCTTCTTTGGCCTCCACTCTACTGGGTGGCTCGACATTAATGCTCGTACCAATGCTGACGGGTGCTGAAGCTGAATTTTGCTAGTCGTTAACGACCTGCTGTGGATCATTTGCATTGTTATTAAAAACTTCGTTGAAGTGCTTCCACCACCTATGACCTATGCAGTTGCTCGTCTTCACTTTATGGATCGTTTTATGTGAACAGAGTGCCCTCAATCACTAGATTATGTGTACCGCACAAATCAGTCAGCAACTCTTCGTTTTCATAAGGTGTTCAATCAATCCTGTGTCTGCTCATTACGTGCTCGATGCCGCATTTTCGTAACCAACAGTAGCGTTTAAATCGCCTATCAATATTTGTATGTCACCATTAGGAATGGTAAACAGAACAGGGTCCAAACGATCGTAGAACTCCATTTTTAACACTCCATCTTATTGAGTATCGAACAAAAGTTTTTAGTGTAGTAGTATCGATTCCTGGTGCTTCCGAATACCAGATATTTTTTAATAATTTGGAAAATATTAACTCAAAATTGTTGCATATTGGAGTATATATTATAATTCTCAGCTGGAGCAACGGTAGGAGCGAAGGCAACCAAAGCAGTGCGATGCAAGGCTAGGAGCATAGTTATAGAAAAAGTAGGAGTGAGGCATTAAAAATAACCTGGAGTGACGTCTAGATTGGAGGCATTGAAAACTATCCGGAGTGACGTTAGGAGCGAGAGAATAGAATAAAAAAGCCAGAGTAGCCTACGTGTGGCTGTGGATTATGATCATATTCATAACAAAGAAATCTTTTTAAGCCCTTCTGGAGACATTATACTACTAGTTGCACTATGATGTTTCAGCAACAGCAGCAGCAGTTGCTCTCTTAAGTTATTAGTGCGCCGCAATCATAAATTTCAAATCATTTCACTTTCAACGTACTGAGTCGGGATGAAAATTGTGGAATAAATTAAAATGCTCTAATGTACATTTATAATAAATTAGAAAAGGGCAAGCAAATAATTTATTTTAATTTAATTAAAAGTATGTACTAATTAATTATGCCTCTGAATATTTTTACGAATTTATTTGAAATCTATTTCGAGTACAGCGCATA
>JXPH01010274.1:483-12656 GCA_001014845.1 Mochlonyx cinctipes | reverse complement strand
GGTTGTTTTCCTCTGGTTCCTCCTTTCGTTTTGCGCCTTCCTGAATTTTTCGCCTTACTTCCTTCTTTTACCATATTGTCCTTCTAGTTAGTTTGAGTTTTGTAATTGCTCCTTTGTTTACAAAGATTAATAAGATAGAATAAAATTATGAAGTCATATAATCTCATCACAAATCCCTGTGTATTGGGCAGTATCGTCTTACTCTTGTTTTGTAGTCATACTTAGACTGTATTGATATGTTGGAAATTATACCCTGTAATTATAGACTAGTTTTCATCAAGCTTCATTAGCATCGACTTATGGGCTCAGAGCTCGAACCGGAATAGCCCGGTCGCTCTCCGAGAGCACCCCCTTAACTCGTACTAGAGATTCATAGTCTTGAACTGAATATTCAATATAAGCTCGAAAGGATCGCCTCCACAGACGACCGGGACACCCTATACTAAATCCTGAACCCGTACAGACTAGTGGTAACGCTAATAGCAGCTCGTTACAGGGCTTTCTTGGAGATAAGTTTGTGGGTAATCCTTACTCGAAAATTGATTAATGAGTTGTCCACACCTACCATTATACCCTTTCAAAAGCGTTATTCTAAAGAGGAATCTCTTTAGAATAGTCTCACTGTGTTACTACGCCGGCATACAAGTTTGACCACATACACTGTCAAATTGGTTCTGAATGAAGCAATTTTTCCGCTATCTGCTACCAAACATCCGCGATCAATCGGTCAGTTACGACAACAATTACACTCCCTCGTTGATATATAGCTTTTTTCCGAGGAATTGTAAAAAATATTTTGATGTACAGTACCCAGCCGACAGGAACGTGGACTCTAGGGATATATTTTTACTCGGCCCAACAAGTGTTTTGAATAAGTCTTGCAGACTTTAACATTTCAACAAATCTCTAAAAGCACTTTAAGAACTAGCTTTGCTTTAAAGACTGGGCTAAACTTAAAAAACACGAAAAATATTTAAAAATACACAAAATAAGGTGAGGGGAACGCTATAATTAATTAATACAATTTCTAGTTTCTTTAAAAAACTATTTTTTGACATATCATGTAATGTTAAATGATTAGACACAGAAAAAGGCCACGGTGATGGATTTCTTTGTTCTTCTTTTAGAAAAGTTCTAAGACAAGCACGAAGCACATCAGGAGAACGATAATTAAGCAATTGATGACCGGAAATGATTATTTTTTCATGATTTTATCTATATCATAACAACAAAAAAATATTAAATGGTTTTTTTAGTTTTTTTCTTCCAAAATAAAAAATAAATATTATTTTTAAACAATAGGCGCGTTTTTGAGGTGATGTGTGAGAAAAAATGGGGACGCGATCGCGATCATTGTCAGGATGTTGCTCTAATTTTAATCGTTTACGTTTTTCATGGGAAAATACATTTTACAAAAGTAAAAGTTTCAAGTTCATGGTAAAACTGCATTAATTATTCATCTTAAATCTGCAAGTGCACGACTTTCTTAAAAAACACTATAAATAAATGTTAAGTGATTTTTTGTTTGTTTTAACTCTCAAAATCGATATGGCACGTCAATCAATCACTTAAAAAATGATTTCGATATACCATAAAATACCAGTAATTACATAAAATTACCTGCTTGGTAAAAATTATCATATGTGTGTATAATTTATGCAGAATAAAAAAAAACTCAATTTGTGGCCATTAAATTCAATTAGACTTGATCCAGTTTCAAGTTTAAAAATGAAAGTTCTTTTTAGAGCATAGTAAAAATTGGAACCCCTTATTTCAATCGAGTGGGTATCTTTTATCTGACCTCTAGATAAAAAAGTAATACCATTAATTTAATTGCGATTCAGCAGAACAGCCAAATAAAGTCAATCAATCAAACGCCCGGTACTTTGTGAGGAAAATCGAGATTAATTAAAATATTGTACATTATATATCGAACAAAAAAAACAAGGTTCAACACAAAACCTGACGATGACAGTAGAAATAAATAAATATTATTATTTTTTTTTGTCAACGTCACCCAGACACACAATCACTTTCAGTTCAGTTCATTTCAGTTCCAAACAATTACATAAATTGAAATTGCCAGGTGTATTTCGGTTGGATTGCGTTGAAATAATATGTGCTTTATTTAATTGAACAATTAAAATACCGTAGACTATCCAGTATTCGGTTTAGGGCAAAAATATGATTTGACATTACAATAAATGGAAAAAGTTATAACAAAAGCCATGAAAATGTTCCAAACATGGAGAAGCTATGACTCCATACATAGCATAGCAAAATAAACTGTAATATTGAATTTAATAAAATATACGGTGCAGTAGTTTCCATGGTGAACTACAAATTTGTTTATTCCAAGTGTCATAATCAAATTATTTTGACGTAAAACTTGATTTTTTCTTGAAAATAATTTGTTGATAGCTCGGTTGATAGCTTTGAATTTTAAAAGTTAGCTATTAAGAAAAATAAAACTATTATTGCCATGAATAAAACTACTTCATCAATTTATTCCTCCGTAGTTCCAAATTAAACATAAAAGCTAAAATAGCTACATAAATATTTTTAAATGTCGTCCTACTTTGAAGAAATAAAAAAATACCCTCGGAAATACTATAATTGCGCCGGTTTGTCACACATGTGGCAACATTTTTCAATTTGCCTAAAGTTTGCCATTTTTTTGGCAACACATATGGCAAACTGGAGGCAAATACATTATGTACAATCCATAAGATAAAAAAAACCGTACTGTTCGTGAACTACCCACATTTTCATTGCAGTATGCGGGTAGTTCGCGAACAGTACGGGTTTTTTTCTTAAGGGAAGCGTTTGAAGTTCTCAGTTTTATGCATACTTTGAAATTTTTTTAAATGAAATTTGTTGCCATATTTTTCACTACACTGCCCTGTAAAAACTATTAGCCACGATTTGCCCACATTTCATATCAAAATGTTGCGGTTTTTTCTCAGGAAAAAACTTGGCACAGTGGCGAAAAATAAATTACACACAAATAGTTCTCCAAACTAAAATGTTAGTTCCTTTCCCCAAAATCCAGGCGAAAGTCTACCCACTATTATTTATAGTTTAAGCGTCGAACTATTATTTTTAGTTCGATTTTCAAACTTTACCATTAGGGCCAGGGTCCGTAACTGACCACTTTTTGAAAAACGCTTTATTTTAGTTCACATAGTCAAACTATTTTTTTTTTTAGTTCTTTTAACTATTTATTGAGTTTTTTTCGCTAAAAAACGAGTTCGTGTTCAAGAACTATTTTGTTAGTTTAAGGAACTAAAAAAATATCCTTTCTGAAATTATCTGTGCAGAAAAGATTTCTCTATTTGCCACATTTTTACCGATTTAATGTGGTCACATTTGTGGCAAACTAACTTTTACAGTATTCTATGAAATTTTTGCCACATTTTATGCAGTATTAAATACTTAAAATTAAACAAGTCCTACAAATATATAAAAAATTGGTTATTCTTAAAAAGACCGCATTTTTCTCCATTTTGTCTCTTATGTGACGACAATATTGCCACATATGTGTCAAACTGGCGCAAACATTGTAAAAAATATATTTGGCTTTATATATACCTCCAATCTTATCGCCGCTCCAGTTACTTTCACTCCTAAGGTCGCTCTAACTAATTTGATGTAAGAACTCAGTTTCAGTGTTATAGATGATGATATATCCCAAATTTTAGCAATTTCGAATTAACACTTTCCGAGCTATTCAAGAATATCTCGTATCTGAAGGCACTAAGAATGGATAATACTACACCCAATTTCGGATAAGAACTATTGTTGGACACTCAAGCCAAGCTTGTATTTTAATTTCAATCTTCGGACTCATCGGACGTTTTATTCCCAGAATAACACTAAATATCTGGATCATTTGTGTGGGAGCCCCCGGACCCTATGGACCGATTTGCCCCATTTTCAATCCCTTCTAAGGTGTAACTAAAAAATGGTTCATGTGAAGTTTCATCAAAATCGTTAGAGATTGATGCGAGTTATCATGGTGGCTCACACAGACATTTTTTTAAAACTGTGAATTCGTGTTCAGCGATGTCTGAAAAGTGCTTAAAATACATTTTGACGAGTTTTTGATTTTAAGGCCTCCACAATACTTTTCTTCTATTTTAGTGGAGTTGGTCGGAAAAATGTCAAAACGGAAAAAAACTACGGGTCAAAATCCATTAATTCCAATGTCCGATAATTCGAATAAATTCATTCATTATTCATTCTATTCATTATACATATTCATTTCCATGGCTATCTCGATACATTAATGTCTTTTAATTCGTCGGTCCCGTGTGACTTCAAATTAATGGAGTTTGACTCGTAGCATAAAATTTAAATTTCGGACCAAAACCAGGGTTCATTTAGATTTATACGGGATCATGGTCCGAATTTAATTTTTGTTTAAATTTTGAGTAAACTTCCTTAAAGTAGGATGCTACGATATCCCAAAATTTTCATGAGACTGAAGGCATTTTGCTTCCAAGGGAGTATTAGAGACCCTCGAAATTTGAGTATTCTAGTACAGCAATCGATTTCTTATATTATAATAGACGGTATAGAAGAAAAAACTGTAAAGATACTAAAATTGGACATTTTCCCGCAAGAAAACCAGTTTCTAAGAACATTTTCTGATTCGAGGTCATAACTCCAACAATCCGAGACCGATTTTGAAATTTGAACAAATAAACCGTCAAACTCTAGGGATTATACGGTAGTTTATTTGTATATAATTTTATTGAAAATCGTTTTTGAATAAATTTCTTGCATAGTAGACGCGTGCTGATTTTTTACCACTCTTCTGACAGACGACCTATGGTCATATTAAAGTGTTTTGCAATTTTTTTTAACTTCTCTTTTATATTCCGCTCACATAATATTGGCCTTCAATGAAGACAACCCCAAAATAAATGCAATAAAAAAAGTTAAAAATAAATCTTCCTTTCAAAAAATAACAAAAATCTTGAGGCTAGATTTTGATGACAGGCATGTTAATACTGCGGAAAAAGACGTTAATCCAAAAATCATGTTTTTTCCCTCCCATCTCTTAAATCTTTTACTGTTGGTTTGGCTGGTAATTAGTTTTCGGATTTTACTTTTTAATCCGATGAAAATTTTAAATGAATAAAAAAAATTCAATGTTAAATTTGAGGGTCAAAAATAGTAAAATCTGTATTTTCAATATATGTATTTTTAATGTAAGTATTTTCAGATTATGTCTAAAAGTTTTTCTTTTTAAATTTTGTTGTATAATAATTACAAACAAGTTAAAGCAGATTGTATCAAATTAAAATTTGCCGCAACACTCCTAATTTTTGCATTATATCCGTACACATTGTCGTACAAAGAAATTGGCAAAAGTATTCTTTTTTGTGCCATAATTATCCTTTTTATTATGCATGAAACCAAAATATCCAGACAAAGACACGCGAAAATTGTAGGTTTTGGTTGGTGTTTGAATTCTTCCCCCTTTTTAAATTTTTTTGTCGAGATCTTATTATTAAGATATATAAGTCGTAAGTCAGCAATTTTATATGATATCATATCGGCACATGACATTATCAGTATTGTGATGACACCAAAGCGTATACTTCAAATCTATACGATAAAGCTAATTAAAATTTACACACTTTTATGCGAGCATTAAAATAATCGATTTACCATTATGTTCTGAAGATTATTTCAAGTATATCTTCAATGAATGTAATGGTACAGAAACAGCAATTCGAGAAGGTCGCAGTTATTATTTTTTCCCATTTAAAAATCAATTAATTTAAAGCATCATCATAACATCAAAACCATGTCATCAAAAATAAAATAAAATAATGAAAACGATTGAAATCTAATTGTAATTACACTATTTGTGACATCAGGAAATGAGGACATTGACAGAGAATTTGTTTTTCTATGACAAATTTCACGATTTTTATCATATTTTGTATTGTTCCAAATTTTTAATATGTATGGCGAGTAATAAAAATGTAATTTTTTCTTCTTTTCTTCGATTTCTGTCTTAGTCAGAAAATGGCGTGCTAAAGTTCGGCCAAACACGTTCGGCGAAGCTCCATCGATTCGGTCGAATGCCATGGTCGATTTGCTGAATGGTTTTTTCTTAGAAATTTTTCAAATTTTAATAATTTGTTTAGAGATTTCTAACAAATTTAAATAATTACCCAAGTAATTTCCCTTTTTCCAACAATCCCTAACACTCCCAAGAAATTTCCCTTTTTTCTTATAAATTCTCTCAAATTTTAATAATTTCTTAAGAAACATCAGATAAATTTAAATAATTCCTCAAGAAATTTCCCTTTTTTCTAACAATTTTTAAGAAATTTAAATAATGTCCATTATTTCTAATATGTATTTAGGTTTTGAAGAGACCGTAAATAAGGGCAAAAACGTTTTTCCGGCTGCAGAAAATAAGAGATACTTTTTCCATCTCTCGATGGCCTTCATCAAACACGTTGTGGATTTAGGGTTGAGGAAACAATAAAGTGCCAACATGAGGGTTAAAAAAAATTCAAGGTTTGGCTTTCGACCGAATGAGTTTTCCACTGAACGGGCTCCGATGTAGTTTGTCCAATCGATTGATCGAGCTTAAACCAACCATCATAAAATCGTCNAAAAAAAAAAAATAAATTTATCTGTCTAGTTAGCGACAAAATGCCAAACTCGAGGTACTTTTAGCACACTTCCGAAGTTTAAAGGTGTACAAAACAGGTTTTACGCTTATTTATAGGTTTAATGTCAGTTTTTCAATACCTAAGTAACAGATCGAATACGCTTATTTTGACAATAAAAAAAAACTAGTGAATTTAACGGAATTCGAAAAAAGTGGACGAAGAGACGAGTTCGTAAATATTGTTTACTGACCGAGCTCGTATGAAAGCTAGTACTGGACGCTTGGTTAATTTTTGAAGTGTGCAGCAATGCAATTTGAATATATAAGTATGATTGCTGCGCAATTATATTATTATATTTCTATTATATTTGAACGCTGACTCATCTCGTACAGCCTTTCCACATTGGAATTGGGTACGCTAAAAAATTTGACATTTGACTATACCTGTCATGTTATTTTTACGGAACGGTCTTTCAACTATTGTAATTGCATCGATCAGTAAATATTTGTTATTTTTCTAGTAAAAAAAAAATTGGTGTAAGTTAAGCATGCATACTTTTGACGACTCCCTTAGTTAAACATAAAAGGAAAGTTACTTGAAAAAATAATAATACCTGCATTCCTTTCTGAACACCGATAGACTTCTGTTTCTCTTAATTTGTAAACATAAAGCGAGGAAAGAACCGTTGTAGAATGCAGTTCTGTCCAGAGGAACATTAGGCCGTACAGTTCCGTCTCGCCGTGTGGAGGACTGCAACTTATTGTATTACAGATAGTCAGGCGTTCGCATACTGACTATCTTATGCATGCATATATGGCATCGAAGGTCATAAAACTTGACAAAAAAGAACACCCAAAAATTAACCTGAAGATACGTGGCCGAGACATATCTTGAAAGGTTGTAAACAAAATCGCAACTTCAAGCCTGTTCAAGACTTAGAAGATTAAGAAGCATGCCGATGCTTTGAGACCATTTAAAAATGCTTTGATGGTCATCATTGACGAGACAGATAAGTAAATTAAGTTTACTGACATTAGTTCCTAAGTATAATGTTTAACAATATCAGGTAGATCGTTAGTGAACAACGAAAAAAGAATTGTACCCAGTATTGAACCTTGTAGAACCTCACAAGGCACTGGAAGGAATTCAGATAAAATATAATTGACAGAAACACACTGAAATCTGTTAAACAAGTAGGACTTCATCATTGCACAGAGGGTAATTGAAATTAGTTCTCAGTTTTTTCACAAACGATTTACTGATTTATACTGTCAAACGCTTTCGGAAAGTCCAACAATAGCAGCACAGCTACCATTCTCTGATAAAGGAAGGCATTGAGGTCGACTTACAGTTCCAGTACTGTGCTCGGATCAGGCATTTGACTTAATATCACATATAGCATTAATGACTTCAAACTCCTCCACAGTTCGAAAAGAAAAAACAGGCGATGTAAAACGAAAATCACGATGGTGATTTTCTGGTGGAGCATCTCGTATACTGCCCATATTCGCATAAGAAACATAATTGTAAAAAATTGAAAATGAGAAAATAACGTTTTCAACTTTTCGTAAGTTTTGCGAGTTTATTCTCATACTATGCAAGTAATCAGGCATATTATCATATTTTCTGTTTTTTCCAACCAGTAAAACAATATCGTGACGTGATAAAAATAACTTTATGTGATAAAATTATAAATTCGGCCGTATTGCGAATATTTTGTAAAAAATATATGCAAGTCGGACAATTTGTTAAGCCACAGACACAATACCGACGCAACGTATATTTTTGTACGATATATTGGTAATGTTGTAATGTTGCAGCTGTCAAATTATTGTTTTGTTGTACAGTGTGAAAATACTCGATTACCTGAAGGAATACAAAAGTGACGGAAGCTCCGATGAGAAATTTTATGGCTTTGATGATGGTGAATGTTTTGCGGATAAATCTGAGGCTTTGTGGTACGTACACTTTTCGTGAAAAGCTCTGAGTTATTAACATGCTTCCAAATGTGAAATAACGATGTCAGAAAACTTTTATTTGTTTAATTTGAAAGATTCTCAATGTATCAGAGATACGGCTGTTATGCGAATATTTTTTAACATTCAGCAATTTGTGGCTTCGTATTTTTCTCGTATTTTCTAAAACAACCCACTATTTTTTATTAGCGTAATAGAAACTCCTTCAAAAACTAGAGCAAATAACAATCACAACTCAAAATTGAAAAAATGCAATTACGGTTCTTATGCGAATATGCACAGTATAAGTGTGGAGACAATTCCTTAGTTGTTTGAACCAAAATTAAGATTTTCTCTAGTTCTCATCCAGGTACGATAGGCAAGATCTCGGTCTACGATAGTTCTGTGAATAATGGGGTTAGTCCAAGGACTGTTATGATCAGTCCTTTTTCTACATCATGCAATCTTTTAAGGTGAATATTAAGAAACTGTAATTGAGCATTACTTGTGTTGAGGGAGCTATAAATATTGGAAGGCATCTGCTCAAATTTGTTATAAATGGCAACAAGATCAAAATTCTTGTAATCCCTGTAAAAGATTGGTCGCTTCGATAATCTGTTAACAACACATTGTAAGATAAGATAACGATAACGACAAAACGCCTTACTGTGACAGAAGATGTTCGACCTTAGATTTAATTTATTATTTGGGACAAACATTATTTTTCAGTGTATCTTTAGAGTTCTTTAGTGAAGAAAAATAATCAGTTCTTTCGAACAGTTTTTCAAATATCGAGTGAAATTATTAAATTTCAAGTAATTTTTTAGAGTACCACCTATCTAACGGATGAAAGTTAATTTAATTTAATAATAAATCATAATTGAATTTCCAACCGCACAGCAAAATGTAGAGACGCGACAAAAACCTGTAAATTGATTTATGCTTCGGTCATAAATAAAAATTGAAGGAAAACGCCGGAAATGTCAACTGTGGCAGAGACTACACGAGACACCCAAACAACAAATTCTCAACAATTTTTCAATTAAAATTCATTCCCATTCTTTCAAAAGAGGAACGCTAATTGAATAATTTAATTAAAAAATGCATCTTTAAAGTGCACTAAATGAATTATGAGTATTGTTATAATACTGCTGGACATCATGATGAATTATGTTCACAATTACGACCTTGTACTTGGTATTGTAGTGTTATGATGATGATTTGCTTTTAATTTATTTTTAATAGCGGGTTCTTCTTCAAGTCATTTTAGCTTCTGGTTCAGTTTTCTGGTTATTAAGAGTGGTGTGAAGAGGAGGGCAATAAATTAATTTGTTTATGATGATTTGAATATAACGGATGTACTGTTATATTTTTCTATAATTATTATAACTATTATTATAATGAAATGGGTGTGTACCGTACCAATTCCCAGAAGGACATTATGTTGCAGAAAATAATAATCGCCAATAAAAGAAAGGAAGTGAAACATAAAAAAAATTCAACCCACTGTTTTATATTATTTAATAAATTGTATCTTCCAACGATAAATATCTTCTCTCTCTAAACTAAACCCATAACCAATTTGCAAATTAAAGAAGAAAAAAAAAGTTTATTGTGAACGAAGCAAAAAGCTGAGAGTCAAAACATTGCAAGGGGATATGGATGGATGGCTTGGTTTGGTTTGCTTCGGTATGCAGTTAAAAGTCTGAGAACGAAACATGAAAATTCTCCAAATTTTTTCATCATGATGCATAGCCTCATCAAACAAAAATGTGTAAGGCGATGGCAAAGGAAGGGGAGGAGGAGTCTAAGAAGACAGAAGGCAATTTGTTGCTGTGTTATGTGAAATAGTTTTTAATCCAATCTAAAGAAGAACAAAAAAGTTTGAAATTCTCTGATGACCAACATAATTTATATTTTTTATGTTAGCTCTTTATTCATTGTTTTTTTTATGTTTTCGAATAAAAAAGTTAAGGGAAGAATGTAATTTGATACTCCCAGTGAACAAGACTTAGTTCTGTTATGAAACACCTTTGTAAATGAAAAACTATTGCGCGGCTCTTCGTATTTTGTTTACACTCCCAAGACACCAAAACATTGTGCTGTTGGCAATATTTGGCACATTTCTTAATAATTCTGCTTTACCGCGGGATTAAGACCTATGGCCCTTATAGCGGCACTTGGTCGATCAATAGTATTATTCCATCACGATCGGTCCCTTGCAACTGCTATAACGTCATTCATCGTTGCGTACACTCAACACTGACTAGACGGAATGGAAAGAACAGTACACCAAAGCTTCTTTTGCTATTGATCCACGTTCTGTTGCTACCGCTTGCACCACGTAGCCAATCCGTCTAAGCTTACCAAATTCTACCTCAATACTTGTCATACCAAATTACTGCCATAATTTGATGTTTGATTTGACAACATCGATTTACAAATCTAGATTTTATTGATGACCGATTCAGCCACTTTCCAAGTCCCTGACGCATACTCATACAGTAAAAAGGTATAGAACAATTGAAGCTTAGTGTTTCTCGATATGAAGCCTGAGCGCGATATATTTTTAAGCGCAGTGTTAACGCGGCTCCGAACGTCTTGGACGGTACCACTGATTGTAGTAATATTGCTGCCGAGATAAGTGAATTTCTAGACGCATTCTTTCATTATCTTTTTGATATTGATCTTCAAGTCTTCATCGGAAAAGTCTGTGATTTATTCTGAAAAAAAATGCTTTGTGCAGCATATCATCCACTACACCAGAAACAGCAAAGTGTATATCATGCATCCTTGTAAATGAACACCATTCTTCACGGGAATAGGTATGTTGTACGATGGGAATTGGCATAAGACTCCGTTGATCACCTTTAGCAGATCAAATGCTGCAGTTGTCGGTCAATGCACTCCTCATACTTGGAGAGGCTCAAGTAAGAAACGGGATCGGCGTTGTACCGTCTGAAATTCTCAAAATGAGCTTTTTATTGAATAAGAATTCATAATTTCTTGGTCGTGCTAAAAAATTATTTTCCTATTGGGTGTATGAATACGATCCCATGCTTTTTAGTTAAAATAAAACATATAAAACACATTTGCTTGTTTAGAAAATGAAAGAATTATTTATTGAAAGTATGCTCAAACTGCAGCTACAACTTTCCCCCATCTTACATGTAATTTACGGATTCCTCTCTGATGCAATCCTAGTATTTGGAGGCGCTCCAGTCATTAAGCTTATTTTCGTTCACTGCGCGAGAACTGAACTGCTGTTCAGAAAGAGACGACTGACTAATTTGTTGTGTCTATTCACCCATTCTGGCCATTTTCCCTCTATAGCTCGCTTCAAACATATTAGTTTTCATCGGTAGACAACGCCATTGATAGTTTCACCCGATTCCAGCCATTCATAATATACCACACCTTTCTAATCCCACCAGATACAGAGCATAACCTTATTGCAATGAAAATCTTGTTTTGGTTGCGATGAATCAACTACACCAGCTTTCATGCAAGCTTTTAAACGTTCAGAATTCTTATAATTAAATAATAAATTTTACATCTCCAGAAACTATTCGATACA
>JXPH01010259.1:2667-14584 GCA_001014845.1 Mochlonyx cinctipes | reverse complement strand
ATAATTCTGTAGATACTTTTCCGATCCTCTTCAAAGTTTGGAAATATCATCTTTGTCGAGGTCTTAATCTAGTTCTTATCACAAAATACACAATAAATATGAATGAAAAGCTACATAATTCACTTTGTGGTGTTCTCACTTTTTGGATATATGATCCACCAATTTTGTATATATTTGAAAAAATTATTTTTAAAGTTTTCATGATGTTTATCTAAACCAGTAGTTTAACCTGATCCCAAACTGAAAGTTTGTATAGACCCAGTTTTCAGACATATTAAAGCAAAGTTTGAATTTCTGGTGGTTTATTTTCTATGAATATCCACTCGGTCATATCTGAGGTAGGTTCAGTCGGTATCAGGGGTCAATAGTGAACATAGTTTGTTCAACCACAGACGAGAACTAATAATAGATCCGATGGGGAAAAAATTAACTCATTGAAATTGTCCTGAGAATTGAATTACATTTCTAATGAACCCCTATAAGACTGAGTAGGGTCACTCACTTGCCTCACAAAATTTTTATTTGTGGACCAATTTTCATGAACAAAATCTCAAAATAAAGCTTGAAGTGTTTTCTCTTTACTTAGGGTATTGTCGTTGAATTACGCTCCCCCTTCCCCTCAATTAATTTAAAAATATACAAATGAGTGACCCCAGAAGTCTGTCTAGATTCTACATGCTTTTTAGCCGGTTTCAACATCTTGGCTATGTCTATACATTAGAGCCAAAACAACCCTGAAGATATTGGGGCTAATTTTTACGGAGGTCCGTATAGGGTCATAGGGACCATAATTCGGCAAGAAAAAGCTTGGTACCGTGTAAGATATCAAATGAAGGGAAATTTCATACAAAATAAGGATCTGAAATTAATTTGTATGTTACTTAATTGTTAGGGCCATTGGTCATCCTTGGATTGGCCATAAGGCCCCTATATGGAACGGTTTTGTTTTTTCAATGTATGTTACCGCACAAGATGACAATTGAAAGGAAATTTTATACAGAATAAAGATTTGAGATTAATTTTTAAGATACTTCATTATTTCGGCCATTGATCGTCATTGGATTGGCCATAAGGCCTCTATATGAAATGGTTTTGTTATTTTAAGGTATGTTATCGTGCAAGACGTCAAATGAAAGGGAATTTTATGCAGAATAAGGATAAGGAGGGTTGTATTGTCTCTAATGTATAAACATAGCCAAGATGTTGAAACTGACTAAAAGCATATAGAACCTAGACAGACCTCTGGGGTCACTCATTTGTATACTGTATTTTTAAATTAATGATTAGGTGAGGAAGTGGGAGCGTAGTTCAACGACTATACTCTAAATCAAGAGAAGATACTTCAAGCTTTATTTTGAGGGATTGTTCATAAAAATCGGTCAAGTGATACTCAAGTTACGGAGATTTAAAATCTAAAATACAAGTGAGTGACCCCATCCGTCTTTTGTGTGTGTTTTTTTTTCTCGTTAGTTATGGGTTGAACCCCTAAGATCTTATCCAGATCCTCTCCAGACCTTATTCTCGATCACTCGCTCTATGAGATAGACTGATTGTTAATTATTCCCATGGATCTTAAACGTATTTTAATACATAAATTGGGATTTCAATTTTCGAACTAATTCTTAGAATTAGTTTCAAATGCAATGCTTTTGCAAACTATTCAGCTTTTAATTTCCATTATTGTTTTTAAAAGGAAGTAAAAAGGAATAAAATGAAATACATAAAATAGTAAAGTATATAATTTAAAAGCTATTACATCTAACCAGGTGTAGAAATTCCCACAAAGCAAATCCAGTAGCCTCAAGTCACAATGAAATATTAAGCTCGCAACACGATGAATGAGAAAAAGCTTTGAGTTTATAATAATAATCATAAAATGCAATAAAAATCTAAAAACTTTCTTTTCTTCATTATTAAAAATTATTGATTTTCTTCATTACAACATGTTGAAGAGGGTGTGTGGAGGGGAGAAAGAGGATGGGGTGGGTAGGAAGATATTTTTACATCGTGATTACATTTCAACCTTCGATGAGCATAAAACTTTTGGCTCCATCCAAACAACATGAAACATGTTGAAGTATTGAATAAAAAACCGATAAGATTTGTTTGTTTGGATTTAGATTTTCCTTGTTTTTTTTTCTAAAGCGAAAATTTATTTTGCAAAAGAAAATGTGAAAGCATGGAGATGATTTTTGATTAGATTTATTTGTTTTTATTTTCCCTCTGATACATTACGAATTAGAAAGGAGGAAAAGTATTTTCTTCTTTATAATATAATAATAATGTTTTTCAATCAAAACTCGAGCCGATTGATTGTACTGGAACGAGATGAAGAAAATGTTAAACTTTTCTCGTAAATCCTTCAAAAGCTGTCATAAATCCATAGTAAATATTGCAACAACTTTCTTTCTTTCGTCTTTTTCTGAGGTTAAGTTTATTTAAACTTTATTTTATTCGTAGAAATATTTTCAGAATGTCGTTGACCATTTTGATGCTTTTCATCTCGGATTTCTTAATTTTTCAGTGCGATGAATACAAAAATTGAGCATAAAACGGAGGAACAAAGTGGATTATATAGCCTTTCTTTATTTATTTATCGTATATTTTATTGTAGGAACTAGATTTAGACTTGGACAAGCATCATATGTGCAAATTTTGAAGAGGATCGGAAAAGTATTTATAGATATATCCAAGAAAGTCTGGTAATTAGAAGCACCAAGAATGGATGATATTATCCTAAATTTAGCATAGGAACTGTTCTTGGCNAGAGTTACCCAAGAAAGTCTGGTAATTAGAAGCACCAAGAATGGATGATATTATCCTAAATTTAGCATAGGAACTGTTCTTGGCTAGCAAAAGTTTACATTCCAATTTTGAGCTCATTCCGATCACTGGAACTCAAGAATTCTGGATGTTCCTGTTACCTACGAGCCTTCAGATTCCGATGCCCATCGGTCCATTGAAACTTTTTTAGCAACTGTTCTTGGATACTTTCCACAAGATTGTGTTTTTCAAAACATTCCGATCATTAGAACTCAAGAATTCAGGAAGCTTCTGGTACCAATGAGCCCACAGATGCCAGCGACAGACTTTCGTGGGAACTCATCCTGGACACTTACCAATAGTTTGTAATCTAAATTTGAGCTCATTACAATCACTAGAACTGAAGAATCCTGAAGTTCCTGGTACACAGGAGCCCTGAGGTCCCGATGTCCCAGGGTCAAACTTTTTTAAAGGAATTGTACTTGGATACTTACCACATGAGTAAGGATTGGGACATATGGCCAAAGGCTTAATGGCAGAAGGTTGTTTGGCCGAACCAAAAGGGGCCCAATCCATAAGGTCGATTTTTTCAAATTAGGACATTTGGTCGAATGATAAAAAAAATATTTTGGACATTTGACCGAAATAAAAAAAGTTAAATTTATAACTTATTTTTCATTAGAAACCCCCTCATGATGCACCCTTTTTCAAATTTTGTTTTCAGTGGTTGCGATACAGTGAAATTAATATAATTGCACAAACAATGCAGCATTTTTTCTTAAATNAGCTCCAACGTCACTATGATGTACTGCTTCGTAAACACAGGCGTGATTTCCGGAACCACTGTAATGATTTGGCAGCCAAAGCAGAGCATGCTGCAGCACGTAAAGATTCTACACAACTATACAGAATCTCTAAAGAGCTTGCAAATCCGATCAAAAAGACGGTCCTGCCTGTCGTGAAGGGTAAGGATGGGAACATCCTGCATACTGAAGACGAACAATTGCATGCGTGGTGGGTGCACTTCAACGAAGTTTTTAATAGCGCTGCAGACGATTCACAGCAGCCCGTTAACAATCAGCAAAATCCAGCTCCAGCAACCGTCAGCATCAGTACGAGGTTTAATGTTGAGCCACCCAGTAGAGCGGAGGTCGAAGAAGCATTATCTTCTTTGAAAAATGGAAAAGCTCCTGGCGTTGATGGTATTCCTCCAGAAGTCCTCAAAACTGGCATTACCTATCAACTGACATCCTCCATTCATTTTTATGTAATGTCAGGAACATTAACACGTTTCCAATGACTGGAAACAGGGTTTGATAACGAAGATGCCGAATAAGGGTGATATAAGTGAATGTAACAATTGGCGAGGGATCATGCAGCAGCCCTTTCCCAGTGAAACCATGTGACCAATGATTATGAAAAGAATCAACGCAGCACTTAATGCAACATTACGAAGAGAACAGTCAGGTTTTCAAACGCACGTCTCCTGTGTCGACCAAATAAATTNGGTGATATAAGTGACTGTAACAATTGGCGAGGGATCATGCAGCAGCCCTTTCCCAGTGAAACCATGTGACCAATGATTATGAAAAGAATCAACGCAGCACTTAATGCAACATTACGAAGAGAACAGTCAGGTTTTCAAACGCACGTCTCCTGTGTCGACCAAATAAATTCGCTCATAATCATAATTGAGAAGTCTATGGAGCGGAACCGACCGCTGTACGTCGTTTTCGTCGACTTCCAGAAAGCCTTTGATCTGCTAAAGCAGGACGCAATTTGGAAAAGTTTAAGCGATAGAGGAGTTCCAGCAAAGATTATTGATCTGATCAAGGAATCTTACGACAACTTCACTTGCCGCGTCGTACATCAGAATAGGCTCACTGACCCTATTCCCGTGAAGAATGGTGTTCGACAAGGATGCTTGCTATCCCCTTTGTTGTTCCTGGTTGTGTTGGATGACGTGCTGCGTAAAGCATTTGATGTGCAGAAACGTGGCATAAAATGGAGAAATTTGGATGATCGTCTAGAAGATACGGACTACGCTGATGACCTGGCTATGCTATCTCACAAAAAGAAAGATATGGAAGGCAAAATCAAAGACCTTTCCCAAGAAGGAAAGAAGGTTGGCTTGAAGATCAACGTCGAAAAGACAAAGTACCTCGCTATAAACAGAAATAGCGCCGGCGATTTTGAGATTGACAGTAAAATCAATGAATGCGTCGAGAAATTTACATACCTCGGCAGCAAGGTTACAACTAATGGTGGTACGGACGAAGACGTTCAAAGCCGCATCAACACTGCGAGAGGAAGATTAAAACATCTGGCGCTCTAGCCTCATATCAAAAAACACCAAACTTCGGATATTTCGAAGTCTTGTACCATCCACACTGCTGTACGCGTCCGAGACTTGGAAAGTGACTGAATCAGTCACCTATAAAATTCAGACATTTGTCAATCGATATCTGCGTCAAATTGACCGGATCGGATGGCCTCGAATGATTACTAACACTGAATTATGGCAGCAATGTGGTATGACTAAATTAGGTGACGCAAACTTGGATCGATCGACACGTGCTACGAAGGGGCAAAAGAAGCTTTGGAGTACTGTCCTCGGGAAGGAACCATATCCAGAGGCCGACCAAGCCAAACTTTGCGCCGTTTCATCAAGACAGAGTTGTACGGAACGATGAATGGGGTGACGTAATAGCAACCGCTAGGAATCGAACGGGATGGAAAAATACTTTTGATCGGCTTTGTCCCACTTGTGTACCATAGGCTCATAAGTAAGTAAGTTCTCGAGGAACCAAAAAATTTTTTTCACTTATAACAATAACTTTTCTTTATTATTTATAGATATGATGAAAGAAAAGCTAAAACCTTAAAATTGGAATCTTCGATCAAAATAAAAAAATGGATATGTTTGCCAAACAACTCGACATGCTTGACTTTTGTCAAACTCCAATATCAAAAAAAAAACAGAAGAGAATTTTTTAAAGAACGTCTTCGTCATTTTGTATCGTCGCTCTCAAAATTTGTCTCCGAACATAAATTTATGTCCTCTATTAAAAACTGCAAAAAACAGAAAAATGTATAATCTGTAGATGACATGTTTTACGAGGGAGGCGTCGATTTTTCTTTGTCTGCAGATAAAGTAAATTTTTAGACGCAAGTACAAGAACAAGCTTTAATACAGCAAAAAACCGTGTCTAAAATAATGAAAAAGCAATTTCGCTTGATATCCAATATGCATGTGGGTGGTGGGCGGATGGTTGCAAAAAGGCACCCTTTTCATGTGTACTTTATGTTAATTTTTAATGTTATTTTTCCTCTCTAACAAAATAATAAAAGCTTCAGGAATACGGTTGCGAGAGATATGGTTGTGTTTATTATTTCAAAATAAAATTAAGGTGGGTGTTTGTATTTTATGGTGATTTTTGCTAAAAAAAACGTTGACTGAATGCAAAAGTTTTTATTTGAATGTTGTAAAACATTTTGAAACGCAATTTTTCAAATTTATGTGCGGTATTTTCCAGGTCAATGGCTTTTTAAAGTTATGAATTTGCTTAAAGCAAAAACCAAGCATACAATTTACAACAAAATCAGTACAGTGAAACACGCGTGTACATTCCGGTTTTAAAGAGCCAAACTTCCACCAGTTTAGCTTCAGCATTTTGCACGCAGTCAGCTTCTTGAGCCAGACGATTGGGTAAGGGTCTTAAACTCATGAATTAACGCTTAATTGATGTTAAAAGCTAGTAAAATTAACCAAACTCTCTAACTCTCTAACCGAGTTGGTAAACCTTTTAGTATTGGACGGGTCGAATACTTTTGACATATCTGAGACATAAGCTTATTTAGAAATAAATTTCCATAAAATGCGATATTTGGAAACTTATTATGACTTATTTCAAATTTATATTTTAGTATATTTTACCGATCTTTACCTAAAATTTAACTGAATTTTTCAGTAAATTCTGGCCAATACTAACCAAAATTAACTCACTCGTCCCGCCAAACTGACAAATGTTTTTGTTAAATTTAGGCCAAATAGCTTCTAAATGTGGATGTTTGAAATACCAGAATATGGTGCCACCTAGCGGACTGATATGGCAACTACCTTATCTTTGCTGGTTGATATTCTAGGGCATTCGTGTCTCCTGCAAAGTTGTTTGGTAGGCCAAATAGCTTNATATTTGAAATACCAGAATATGCTGCCACCTCGCGGACTGATATGGCAACTACCCTAACTTTGTTGGATAATATTCTGNAAATAGCTTCCAAATATGGATACTTGAAATACTAGAATATGCTGCCACTAAGCGAACTGATATGGCAACTACCCTAACTTTGTTGGATAATATTCTGCAGCATTCGTGTCTTGAGCAAAGTTGTTCGGTAGGTCAAATAGCTTGCAAATACTGATATTTAAAATACCAGAATATATAGTGAAATTAACAAAGCAGCTTTCGTGGTAAGAAAAATCGTCTAATAACATTTTTGACCATAGTGACGTTGTGGTAAAATTAGATTGCAAAAATACTGAATTTTTAGCAATTTATTGATATTTTTTTTTGAAAATTGAAAAGTTTTTTACTTTAACTTCTAGAAGTTCAAGTCTTGCATTTGGTCCAAAAATGAAAATTGCCCAAATAAATTTTAAAACACGTTTTGGACCTCTAGGAATCATTTACGAACAAAATTGGTTGGACGTCTGTTAGTCGGTTGCACGATCCCACGATCCGTAGACACTTTTTTGTCTCAAGAAAACTCCTAGACGGTTTGTCCGATCGAGCTGAAATTTTGTAGAAAGTATTCGTTTGATAAGGAATCGTGATCCATTCCTATGAGACCCCAATCCGGCAAAGGCTTCTGTGGGCTCCCATAAAAAAGTTCTAAAACGACATAAATTTTTGCCAAGACATGGTACCCGTTTTATGCCTACAAATTTTTAGCCCATGCAAAGGTTTCTGTGGGCTCCCATACAACGTTGACATGTTTATACCAAAAATGATGAATTTTTATAATCAAACGGAGTGGACGTCATCAATAATCTAATCAGTACGTCCCCCCTAATGGCACCTTTAATTAGCTGGAGCGACGTTAGGAGCGGAGACATAGAAAAAAACTATAGAAGTTAAAGTCATGAAGCCGTATCGGTCTGGTTTTTTTCAATTATAATTGCGTTTTAAATTTTTATACAATAAAAATATTCTCTGTTATAAATTTTCAATTTGTTTTTTTTTGAAGTTTGAGTGAAAAAGTAAAAATAATTTAATTTGTGAAATTGAATCAATAAAAATCTAAAAACACCGTTGAAAAAGTGAAAAGTTTTTAAATAAAATATAAAACATTTGATATTCCAGTATTTCCAATATCCATATTTGTAAGCTGTCTGGCCTACCGAACAACATTTCCGAAGACGCGAATGCACTAGAATATTATCTNCATATTCTGGTATTTCAAATATCCATATTTGTCATCTGTATGGCCTACCGAGCAACTTTGCTGAAGACGCGAATGCACTAGAATATTATCCAGCAAAGTTAGGATAGTTGCCTTATCAGGCCGCTAGGTAGCAGCATATTCTGGCATTTCCAATACCGAACAACTTTGCTAAAAATGCAAATGCTCTAGAATGTCATCCAGCATAGTTAGGGTAGTTGCCATATCAATCCGCTAAAAGGTACTAGGTGGTATAGCTCGTATCTAAAAACTGCTTAACCATGTTGCTTTTGGCAATACCAGAAAGTTTTGCGAAGACACGAATGTACTAGAAATCCTTTGGACGACGCTGTAACCAAAATTTCGGTTATACGGACCTGTAAGTTCGAACCGGAGCGAGAGTACGGATAAGCGAGAGTATTTAGAATCGAGAATGGACTGTACTAAATAATTCAGTCAAATTCACCGAATCAAAAAGTAAATTTAACAAAATTTTCTTTCATCTTAACTGGACAAGCCTGTTAATTTTAGTTGGTTTTTGCCAAAATTATCTGAAAACTTTCGTTAAATTTAAGGAAAAGATCGTTAACTTGTACTAAAAATTCCGTAAATATAAATAAAAATCAGTAATAATAAGTTTCCAATTATGATATTTCTGAAGAACGGCTTCTAAATGGCCAAAAAATTAAAAACTTTACCAAAATTTCAGCAAATTCAAGGGTGAGCTCCTAATATTCAACCAATTTGAATCTATTTGAAAAATTAAAATTATTATTAATTTTGGGACTGTTTTTACTTCAGCTTCTAAAAGGTGCAAGTATAGGAAAGGGTACAAAAATCGAGGCAGCCCAACTCCAAATTGTGAACTCCAATTTGGATAAAAATTTGGCAGAATGAGTTTTCAAAAGTGGGATTGATTTTGAGCTAAGTCGAAAAAGGCTTCTGTGAGTTTGTAGTAAATCCGTTGGGACACGATAACTCAAAAACGCGAAATCTGATTGGGCTTGGATTGGATTTTGAGCTCTAGCAGACAAAGCCTTCTGTGAGCTCCCATACAAAAGTTCTCCATTTTATCGATAACAACGATATAAATCACACTGTTATCAATAAAATCTCTTGAAATTTTGGCCATGATTATAATTGGGTACTAATTTTATGCTTGCCAATTTTTAGCCCAAACGGACAAAGCCTTCTATGGGCTCCCGTACAAAGGTTCTTCATTATAACGATAAAATCGCTTTAAATTCGACATTTATGAGTAAAAGCTTTTGAAATTTTGCTAAACAATTTTCAGCCCAATCGGACATAGGCTAGACTATACAAAGTTGACTTTTTATGCTAAAAATTAAGAATTTCTATAATAAAACGGAGTGTCGTCATCAATAATGGCATCGCATCCCTAATTAGCCGGAACGACGTGACGTTAGTAGCGGAGGTATCGAAAAAAGCTATAGAAGTTAAAATCATGGTGCCGAATTGGCCAGGTTCTTTAATCCTGTTCCACTGTTGTACAGTAACAGGGTAGTAAATCAGCCTACACTCTGACGAGAATTTTTGCTAATTGTGAGCAGGATTTTCTGAAGATGCGGTGCAAATTTCATAGGGGTGGCACTTTAATTTGTTCAGGTGATGAAGGGTAAAAATTCAAGAGCCTGAAGTAAAAAATTGAATCTGGTTTGTAGTGGCTGAAATTCTCAGTATAAGCATTTTATGGTATAATGGCTTAATACTTCTTGACCAACGTCTTAAGACTATGAAGGAAAATAGTGTTACAAATTAGATCAAATTACATGGATCAAAACCCTAAAACTAAGTTTAACGTAATCGAAACTTTAGGTCTTTATCGGTAAAAAGCACAATGAAGTACCAACTTTGTGATTAACACTTTAACGAGTCCTTAATTATTTTCTGTTACTTACATCAAGGTTGACTTTCAGGTTTTGGATAAATAGATTGATGCTCTACAATTGTTGAAATTAGATGATGATCTTCCACAACATAGTAGTTTTAAAACAAAAAACCATCGTTGGACAGCAAAAACAATATGAACTCCTCAACCTAAAAAGCTTATCCTGAAAACTTCAGTCGGTACAATCCTGATCACATTTTTTTTACTTCAAACAGGCTCTTGAACATTATGTTTTGTGTATATTTTAGACGACAGCATGATGGAATTTTTGTTTTCGGAAAGAATTAAAAGTTATTTTTAGATAAGAAGATAAAAAGGGGTTGACGAAAGGGAAGTGGAAGTAGAAGTGGAAGGGGGTTTGTTTTTTGTTGCACTTTTCATGCGACACTCAAATCCTTTATGTTGTCGTCTCTTCGTCAGAGTATTTTGATGTTTTTTTTGTTTTCTAATTAAAAGCTTTTTTCTTTCTATTTCTTTCAAATTTTTATTGAAATGACGTAATATTAAAGTTGAAATATTTGATTTCCCTTAAAGACATTATTGAGTACACACTGGTTACCATAAGCAGACTGATTACCACACAAACCAAACTAATATTCATTTTGTTTGCTCTGTCTGTGATATCTCCAGTTTGTTAAATTTATGATTTAATTAAACCGAATCTTGAAAGTATGTAAATTTATCGTCGATAAAGAATTGGATTTTATGGAGAAGAGACTCCCGAGATGGAAATTCGCCAAAAAAGTATTTCAATTTCGCTTTTACTAGGGAAGATTTATTTGATTTAATTTTAAATATATTCATATTTCAGTATGAAGAGATAAGTTTTGAATATTTTTAGAATTTAATTTACTCGAAGGAAATAAGTTTTCCACCAAATGAGTGGAAATTGAATTAGATGTTTTCAGACAAAGAAGATTTGGTTTTTTCTTCAACAACTTAACAAAAAAATCCCATAAACAATTTTCGAAGATGTTTTGTATATTGCACTACGGGTGAATTCTTCATTACACGCTTAACTCCGCATAAAAAATATCTAGTTAATTTTACTGACTAAAATCTACGAGATTTTTACTTTAACTTTTTTTTTGAAAAAAATTTATAGTATAGTAATTAGTCAAAAAATCGAAATCGCCCAAATCACTTTTAAAATAC
Organism: Mochlonyx cinctipes; assembly: GCA_001014845.1. Taxonomy (NCBI): domain Eukaryota; kingdom Metazoa; phylum Arthropoda; class Insecta; order Diptera; family Chaoboridae; genus Mochlonyx; species Mochlonyx cinctipes. Next base: position 3,312 of record JXPH01010259.1, on the reverse strand, counting down.
GTTTTGGACCTCTAGAAATCATTCGCGACCAAAATTGGTTGGATGTCTGTATGTCGGTTTNAAATCATTCGCGACCAAAATTGGTTGGATGTCTGTATGTCAGTTTGTCGGTTTGTAGATTGTAGATTGTGAATTGTATATTGTTCGCATTTCTTTCNTTGTCGGTTTGTAGATTGTCCGCATTTCTTTCTCCAACGATAGCGGTCGCAATTATTGACCGATCGAACTGAAATTTTTTTCCGTGTTTTTCTATGCATAAACTCTTGCACAGTTTGCAGTTACTTTTGAGTTCTTTCAAACGTTATTTAAGCGGCGTGGGATAAAATTAAAATAAACTTCATCCTCGCCTCTAAAATAAACACCATAAAATGTAATTGTAAAATATACTAGTACCTACAGCTGACAAAGGGAAAATGTGGGCGAAGAACTCTTCATATTTTTTTTTAACAAAACATTATTTTTGATCTTTTAAAGAGAAGAAAAAATTTAAAAATAAATTCATAAATACTCCAAGTGTTGTATATAGGGAAGGTATTGAAGGTATCATGCTTAAAATTTAATATCAAGAAAAAAAGAGATTTTTTTTTTCTCTACCAAAAATAAAAACGTAGGAAACCACAAAGTGGATTATGTAGCTTTTCATCA
>JXPH01010248.1:3156-13492 GCA_001014845.1 Mochlonyx cinctipes | reverse complement strand
TAATACCTAGAAAGTTCTCTGAAATATGAGGACTCGCCTGGTCCCAATAGAGTACTATAGGCCTTATTATTATTAAGATGATCGGACCAAGAAGAGCTAGTTTAGCATAAAAAGACCGTTATTTTTGGTGAAAAGTACAAAATTAAAATGGTCGGCGCTGCGTAACGCCGCTCAATTCAAAAAATCAGAAAAAATCAAGGATGATCCTTGGACCAAATGGCAACTTTTTGTGAGGGGGATACGTTTTCGAATTTCTGATTTTCGCGAATCCGCTCCACCCTAATGTTTAATGGGTAAGACAAACATTGGGTACATTATAATAGATAGACGAAGAGTGGAGGAACAATCAAATAATAACGGTAAAAATAAAACTTAATGAATAAATTGCCTTAATTAATAGGTAAACAACAAAATTCCAACAAACAAACATATCTACAAGTAGCAACATGTTCAAGTGTGTTCGGAATTAAATATTTTATCTGAAACAGTATTTGGCAGTGAAATATGTTGTTGATTGCCATGCCATGGAGAAGAAAATAATGTAAAAAATATACTTGTGAATCTCCCTTCATATGGATGGATGAGATCAAAATTGAATAAGAGGAGAAATTTATGTATTTTTTTTTATTTTTTTCAGAATTACTCAAGTGGCGTCGCGTTACGATTCACGAATATATAGGGAGAGCATTCAAAATGTGGTGAAGCCAGAAACAGTTACTAAAGAGAGAAGATGTTATCGAGTTGAATAATGATTTCCTGTTTACTAATGTTTTTGCATTTTTTAGATTAACTTTGACGAATTTGCATCAGTTTTGTCTCAAAGTTGTTCGTTTGTGGACACCAACAAAAGTAAGGATCGATGAAGAAAATGAGGTATGATTGGTTTATTTATCGATCAAAAAATTTAAAATTAAAAACAGATTCATTATAATACTCTAGACTTTAACTTTTCTAGTTTGAAGAGTTATAAAATATCGGGTGTAATGACGTAGAGTCAATTCCGGCTGATATAGGAAGATGCTGAAGGAGACAGTAAGTAAATTTTGACAGTTTATAAATTTTGGCGAAGCTGTTTTTGGCTGCCTCTGATCTGACTTGTTTTTATTACCATCATCAATAGAAGAAAAGAAAAAATTTTCAAATCTGTTTCCATTGCCCTATTACTGCCAATGACCAAAATATCAAGATAAGCCGAGCTCCAACGTCAACACGATTGCGACACGCATTCTATCGTGATTTCCGAAATCACAGTAACGACTNGGCGTGATTTCCGAAATCACTGCAACGACTTAGCAGCCCAAGCAGAGAATGCTGCAGCACGTAAATATTCTAATAATAGAATGTCTAAAGAGCTTGCGAATCCGATCAAAAAACAGGTCCTGCCTCTTGAAAGGTATAAGGACGGGAACATCCTGTATACTGAAGATAAGCAACTGCATAGGTGGTGGGAGCACTTCATCGAAGTTTTTAATAACGTTGCAGACGATCCAGAGCAGCCGGTTAAAAACCAGCGAAATCCAGCTTCAGCATCTGTATAAGGATTAATGTCTAGCCACCCAGTAGAGCGGAGATCGAAGAAGCACTCTCTTCTTTGAGAAATGGAAAAGCTCCTGGCGTTGATGGTATCCCTCCTATGAAGTCCTCAAAACTAACATAGACCTATCAACTGACATTCTCCATCCGTTTTTATGTAATGTCTGGAACACTAACGCGTTTCCAAATGACTGGAAACTGGGTTTGATAACGAAGTACGCAAAGAAAAGTGATACAAGTGACTGTAACAATTGAGGGTTCATGCAGCAGTCCAGTTCCAGTAAAATCCTGTGGACAATTATTTTGAAAAGAATCAACGCAGCGTTTGATGTAACATTACGAAGAGAACACGCAGGCTGTCGAAAGCACGTCTCCTGTGTCGACCAAATAAATACGCTCAGAATCGACTAGTGTACGTCGTTTTTGCCTTCTTCCAGAAAGCCTTTGATTTGCTAAAACAGGACGTAAGTGTGAGAAGTTTAAGCAATAGTGTGTAGTTCCAGTGAAGATTATTGATCTGATCGTCATACATCAGAATAGGCTCACCATCCTTATTACCGTGAGGCATGGTGTTCGACAAGGATGCTTGGTATCTCCTTTGTTCTTCCTGGTTGTGTTGGATGATGCGCAAAGCATTTGATGAGGAGCAATGTGGCATAAAATGGAGAAATATGGATGATAGTCTAGGCTAGAAGATACCGACTACAGTGATGACCTGGCTGCTTTGAGATTGACGGTAAAATCGTCGAGAAATTTATTTATCTCAGCAACAAGATTACAACTAATGGTGGTACCGACGAAGACGTTCAACGCATCAACACTGCGAGAGGAAGATTTTATGCGCTAAATAACATCTGGCGCACAGGTCTTATATCAAAAAACACCAAGCTTCGACTATTTTGAAGTCTTGTACTATCCACACTGTTGTACGCGTCCGAGACTTGGAAAGTGACTGAATCAGTCATCAATAAAATTCAGACATTTGTCAATCGATGTCTGCGTCAAATTCTCCGGATAAGATGGCCTCGAACGATAACTAACACTGAATTATGGCAGCAATGTGAAATGACTAGTATGGAGATAGAAATCAGGCGACGCAAACTTGGATGGATCGACCACGTGCTGCGAAGGGGCCCAACGGAGCCCGGGTTCAGTAGCAAAAGAAGCTTTGTAGTACTGTTCTCGGGAAGAAACCAGGTCCAGAGGCAGACCACGCCAAACTCTGACGTCAAGTCAGAGTTGGGTGTACTCAACGATGAACGGGGTGACATAATAGCAACCACCAGAGACCGAATGAGATGGAATAGGACTATTGATCGGCTGTTCCCGCCTGGGTACCATAGGCCCTAATTAACTAAGTAAGTTCTACAAATTGTATCAATTTATCAGAGTTTCTAGAATCTATCAGTTATATTCTTAGATATCGGAATCAGCAATTCTTTCCGTGCCAGTTGGGCTTATATAAAAAAAAACAAGTTTTGACTATTTCAAAGTTTTGTATTAGTATTATCCACACTGCAGTATGCTTCTGAGACTTGGAAAGTAACTGAATCAGTCATCAATAAAATCCAAACATTTGTCAGTTGATGTCTGCGTCAAAATCCTCTTTTTAAGATGGCCTCGAACGATTATTAACACTGAATTGTGGCAGCAATGTGTTATGACTAGTATGGAGATCGAAACCAGGCGACGCAAACTTGGATAGATCGGCCACATGCTACAAAAGGGTACAACCGAATCTGTACTAGTAGTAAAAGAAGCTTTGGAGTAGTGTCAGGAAGGAACTTTATCCAGAGGCAGACCTCGCAATTAGAGTTAGGTGTAAGCAACGATGAATTGTGTGACGTAATAGTAACTGAGTTGGAATATGATCGGCTCTGCCTGGCCAGGTACCATAGGCCCATAATTAATTAAGCCTATCAATTAATACACGCTAAGAAAAAAGTACTGATTGTTATCTATAGAATGAACGGATTGTTTAAAAGAAATAGAAGAAATCAAGAGAAAGTACTGATTAATCAATAGTTTACCTGCATTCTTAAGAAAAAGCGGAATTATTGATTTTTCCGTAAAGTGAGTTTATTGATTTTCATCTATAAAGGTAGTTTATATTATGTGTCGACACCCATGTCGACTCGATGTCGACCCTATGTCGACTCGATATCGACTTCATGTCGACTCGGTGTCGATATCATGTCGACTCGATGTCGACTCGATGTCAATATGCCGACACAAATCTTGACTTATTATCCTATAAAATGCGGTTTACGTATAAATCAGTAACAGCTGTTTATAGATAAATACATAATTCCACTTTTTCTTCAAAATACATTAAGACTACTGATTAATCAGTACTTTTTTCTTAGAGTGTAGAGAAAAATCATTAGTTCTGTTAGTTATTGGTTTGAAGCAAGCAATTCATAGATTACGTACGGCTTCAACAATTATTTTTTTCTATCAATAAAAATGCGCTATACCGCCACATTACGATGGTGACGCAAACTGTCGAATTCAGTTCAGTAAATTATCGTCAATAAATTGTCGAATAAAAATAAGTATTTCAATAGAAATAATTTTCCAAAATGCTTAGATAAACAAAGAAAAACATAAAACGAGGCTATATGATAAACGCTTATGTCGCACCATAAGCATAACATGAAATAATACTATTTGTATACAATATGACGCAACATTAACATAAAAAACATCCGTTTTGGGTTGAAATTTAATTTATTTACTTTAACAAATTGGAAGACCAACTGAAAATCAAGGATGCTTTTGCTATATGGAGCAAAGATAAGTTAATTAACCTTGCCGTACAATTAACCAAGGTCAGTCGGTTAAAAATACATGATAATTATTCAAAGCCTTTATTTACAAGAGTAATTGAACAGATGTCCGCACCTTTATGATAAATTGGCAGTTGGCATAATAATGGCGTTCGAATAAACATTTCCACAAGCGCACACATACACACACAACAAATTATTTAAATGCATAGCAGAAAATGATTATCACGAGAGTAACGACATTTTTTCCAATGTTTATCTTTTGTCTCGGGAAATAAGATAAATATTTAATATCGTAGAGGCATATGTTTTTTTTTGTTGAACAAAATTACTTTGATAAGAAAAAGTCGGAAAAAATCAATCATTCAAACAGGCACAACCTCATCATCAAGCAAAGAGACTCACGCACATATGTTTACGTATATTTTGTTGTTACAATACATGTAAATAGAAAATAAAAGCCTCAATCAAAATCACGGTAAATATACACTAGGGGCGGTTGAATTCAACTTTTTTTTGAATTTCAAAACGCTCTCGTCCACAAGAACCCAAAACCATCATAAAATTTAAAGAACCAGGCCGATACGGCTTCATGACTTTAACTTCTATAGCTTATTCAATACCCTCTCAAATTTAGAATTTTCATCATAAAATCGTAATATAATTTTGTTATGTTTACTTAACTCAATACCTAACCAGAACATTCAAAACAAAGAAGCTAAGTTGATATTTGCAAAAGTTGTGGCAAAATATGTGAAACCATGTTTCGAAATTAGAAAAATAAAAAAAAGCGAAAAAACATCAACTTCACGGCACCATATCTCAGTCAGTTTTTGACGCAAATCCATGAGATGTGCAGAATCAAATGCAAAATTTATTACTAAAAAATAGTAAAATTTGAGATTTTGAAAAATCTCAAAAAACAAATTTGAATTAATGGGCGTGTTTTCACATCAAATCTGCCTCTGTGTGCCGTTTTATTATAAAAATTAATAATTTTTGGTATAAAAATGTCGATTTGTATGAGAGCCCACAGAAAGAAGCCTTTGTCCAATTGGGCTAACTATTGGTGGGCATAACATGAGTACCAATTGATAATCTTGGCCGGAATTTCAAAAAAAATTATCCATAAATGTGTGATTGATATCGTTTTATCGATAAAATGACGAACATTTGTATGGGAGCCCACAGAAGCCTTTTTCCAATTGGGCTCTCATATGAATGGATTGCGTGTCCTTATCAAATGAAACAAAATTTCAGTTCGATCGGACAAACCGTCTAGGAGTTTTCTTGAGACAAAAAAAGTTTCGGATAGACGGATCACCCAACAGACTAACAGACGTCTAGCCAATTTTGGTCGGAAATGACTCCTAGGGGTCCAAAACGTGTTTTAAAGTTGATTTGGGCGATTTTAATTTTTGGACCAAACGCAAGACTTCTAGAAGCTGAAGTAAAAAGGATAATTTTTAGCAAAAACAAGAGTGCATGATAATCTACAGCTAATTTCTATCAACTTTCATGAAAAAATTAACATCAAAACAGGAGTCGCATTACTTTTTAGTGGAACTGCGAGTAAAATCCTGAGAGTCCATATCAGACCATATTTTGAAAGCCAGATTTCGTATACGATCTACTGATATGACGATAATCTAATGCTACGCTCCAATTAATGACAATGACCTGCAAACAAAAATGGAGTTCTATCATTGTTAGGACTCCGCTACTGTTGGTTGCGACAACAGCGGCATCGAGCACGTAATTGGCAGACACGGGATTGATCGTACACCGTATGAAAACGGAGAGTTGCTGACTGATTTGTGCGGTACCACATTCTAGTGATTCTAGTGAGCACTCTGTTTCCACATAAAATGATTCATAAAGTTACGTGGATACATTCTCATGCTGATTTTTTCCAAATAAATCACATCATGATCAACGGATCTTGGTGCTCATCCCTCATCGATATAAAGAGTAGGCGAGGCACCGACTTGAGAACACCACATTATCTATTAATTGGTTACTTTAGGTTTAAGATTGAAGCGGTGAGCGAAAATATGACGTTGCTAAACTCAAAGAATTAAGTCGTCATCAAGCTCCAGCATAGATACGAACGGTAGATACCGGCGAGGTGGAGCGAGATAGGATGAAAATAAACAAGTCTTACATTGAAACCTGTGAGTTTGTCTTGGGTCATCCAAACCCAGGTCATAGAAAGGACTTCTGATGGAACTTAAAAGGTCCTTGAGGAGCGTAAAGCAATCAAACGTGCAATACTCCCTCGTTTGCAACGACAAAGAAAAGCTGAGCTCCAACGTCAGTAAGATGTACTGTTTCGAGAACCGTATCGTAGCAACAGCCGTGATTTTCAGAATCACTGTAACGATTTGGCGGCCAAAGCAGAGAATGCTGCAGCACGTAAAGATTCTAAACAATTATTCAGTATCTCGAAAGAACTTGCGAATCCGATCAAAAAGACAGTCTTGCCTGTCATGAAGGGTAAGGACGGGAGAATCCTGCATACTGAAGACGAGCAACTGCGTAGGTGGTGGGAGCACTTCAACGAGCAGCAAAATCCAGCTTCAGCACCCGTTAGCATCGGTACGAGGAATAATACTGAGCCACCCAGTAGAGCGGAGTTCGAAGAAGCATTATCTTTTTTGAAAAATGGAATAGCTTGATGTTGGTGGAATCCCTCCAGAAGATCTCAAAACCGATATGGACCTATCAACAGATATCCTCCATCTATTTATATGTAATGTCTGGAACACTAACAGGTTTCTGAGTGACTGGAAACAGGGTTTGATAACGAAGATCCTAAAGAAAGGTGATGTAAGTGACAGTAACAATTGGCGAGGGATCATGCAGCAGTCTATTCCCAGTAAAATCCTGTGGATAATTATTTTGAAAAGAGCCAACACAGCGCTTGATGTAACATTACGAAGAGAATAGGCAGGCTTTCAAAAAATATATTGTAAATCACTAGTTCCTGAATAAATATTATTATTATTACTTCTCCTATGTCGACCAAATATATACGGTCAGAATCATTATTGAGGAGTGTATCGACTGGAACCGACCACTGTACATAGTTTTCATCGATTTCTATAAAACCTTTGATCTCTTGTTAAGCGATAGAGGAGTTCCAGCAACAACTTTACTTGTCGCGTCTCACATCAGAATAGGCTCACCTACCCTATTCCCGTGAAGAATGTCCGACAAGGTTGCTTGCGGTACCCTTTGTTTCTCCCGGTTGTGTTGGATGATGTGCTGCGCAAATCATTTGATATGGAGAAGCGCGGCATAAAATGGAGAAATATGGATGATAGCCTAGAAGATAGCTGGCTATGCTATCTCACAAAAAGAAAGATACAGACGTAAACTTGAATAGATCGGCCTTGTGCTACGAAGGGACTCAACGGAGCCCAGATCAGTAGCAAAAGAAGCTTTAGAGTACTGCCCTCGGAAAGGAACTCAATCCAAAGGACAGAGTTGGATCTACGCAAAGATAAATGTGGCGACGTAATAGTGACCGCAAGGGACTGAATGAAATGGAATAGCACTATTGATCGGCTGTATTCCTTTAGTGTGCCCCTTAAGTAAGTAGGTAAAGTATAATAAATTAATGCAATTTAGTCAAACAGGTGCCTCTCATTCACTAGGTTCCGGGTTCGATTCCCGGTGGCTGCTGCTCTGTTCAATGTAATTGGAATGTTGATTTTCAGTTTGTAATAAATCTGCATTATCGATATTTCTATAAATAGATCACAGTGCAGTCAGTCTGAAATATGCATACACCAACTACCATCTACAATTGTGTACAATTGTGTGTGTATGTCAGGTTAGTCAGGTTCCTTGCAATAAAAATTTAACACAACTTGATGAGCTCAATGAACTGGTAACTCATTAACATAACGAATAAAGTTGTGGTTCGGAATCCACTATAAGCTGTAGGTCCACTAATATCTATAAAGTTCTCTGAAATATAAGGATTCACCCTCTTAGGAAACTATAGGCCTTATTATATTATTATTATTAATTTTATACCACAGCAACTTTTTGTGGACTCGAGCGTTTTGAAATTCGATTTCTGCTTTTCCTGATCAATGATGACAAAAGAAGCCTGACCGGTGATGGACTAGAATAGACATTGAAGTTGTAGCTCCATTTCCCAATCATAAAATTTATGCAGTCAATGAAGTACTCAATGGGGTTTTTGAATATAGTCAGTCTCTTTGTGGTCTTCTTTCGCTATCTATTTTTGATTTTATTTTCCCCTTAAATACTAATCTTTGCGGATTTTAGGAAGTCCAGGATTTGTTGTAAAATTTCTGTTTTCCTATCGTAGATGAGTGATTTAAAAATAAATTCAACCACCCCTAATAAACACGCATGTTTGGTAGTTGTTTATATATATTTTACTACACCACCATCACAATTTTCTACGCATGATGAAATTCTACGAATGTGTTAGTAGGAAAAATTATAAATAAATTACGCAAGAAAAGAAACACACACACACAACCAAAAGAAAAACAATAATAAAGGGAAAAACAAACGATGGACGGATTTTATGGATTTCTCTTTCTCTTTGTTTATGAACCTCCCCTAGCAGCGCTAAACTCTCACGTACATTTGAAAAACATTTGAATGGCAAGGTCACATCCGAGCATTCACGAACGCTCAATCGTAACACGTTTTCCCGGGATTGTACATTTTTTCATGAATCTACAACAATAAAAAGTAAAAACAATGTAACTCGCTGCTCACATGCATACATGTGGTTCTCAAATAAATATATAACATGCGTATATGTGTTCGCTATAATTATGCTGTTTGGGCGCATGTGTGAAAGACAAAGGAATGCTATATTCCGATGCGTCAGCCTCAACCGTGTAATTTTCTGCTTACTAAGATCTATATTTTTGCAAATGAAGTCACGCTTTCAGCAAAAAGCTTTAAATAAACTAGTAAAAAAAAAGAGAAATAAAGGGAAGAAGACAGGTAAATGTATACAGCAAAAAGTTGCCAAACAAGTTTTTCATGTTTTTAATAAAATATATTTATATATCGATTATGGTCGTTTGTAGACCTATAGATAGATATCGGATCAATGCCATTCAGAGTGTATGTATGTATGTATGCATGTATACCCTTATGATGATGCCAAGCCAAGATCACACCCAAAACATAATTTTATTTGAGGTCTATGAGTAATTTACATACACTAACATCAATGTATACATACATATACGAACAAATATAGTCACATGCTTTTTGTTCATTATTTACATTATTATTCTACCACTTCGTTCATGTTTTGTGTATTTGATAAGAGAGATTGGTAAACTGCAAACAAGTAGAATTCCGTTTTTGGGGTTACACAAAGCTCACTAATGCGCAAGTAATATTTTTTTCTTCCAACAAAAAAAAATCTCACCTTATATCCATGTCCAACACTGTATATTGACTGAACATGGTATTTTGTTATATTTTTTTACAGTCTGATTGCTTTGAATTGGAAAAACATAATGTATAGCATAACACAACATACAAACATGAATTAAACAAACCACCACACTTATTTCTTCAAAATATCATTATAATAATTATCAATGTCAGGTCTAGATTTGCCACTTTGAGGAAGATTCCGAGAAAGCGGGAACATATAGACCTTTGGTGTGTTCTACAAACTCATGCAAAATCAATCATTACATTTCTGATCACATGTTGGAAAAAAAAATTGTCTAAAAATAGCCAAAAATGCCCTGCACGAATATTTGGCAAAATTTAGGGCAAAAGTTGGGTATAATTATTTGGCCAAAAAATATTTAGGCCAAAGTTTGGCGAACTTCAACCCAAATTATATGAGTAAAATCATAGAAGTTGATGAGTAGAAGGCTCGCAATTGACAGTTCTCATACTTTCTACTAGTCGTGTCATTGCAGCTCATGAAAAAAGGCAGACATAAAATTCTTATTAGATTTTTTTCTAAATTCCAATTTGAAATCACTAAA
>JXPH01010217.1:547-11852 GCA_001014845.1 Mochlonyx cinctipes | reverse complement strand
CCACTTTGTGGTTTCCTACGTATTTTTTACTAAAGACGGCGACGCTGCATAATTTTTTTAATTTAAGAGCCCTCAGATTTATCATGCACTTCCGGCATCTACATTAAAATGACAGGAAGTAAAATTTGGAAGCAATGTTTACTATTTATTTAAGTAAAATTATATTGGAATTCATCTTCATCTAAGTGTTGACGTCCTGTCGGAATTTTGCAAATCTGTGTTCATTGCCCTATTCTGGAACAAGTTATCGAAAATAATTTCTCGGGCATTTTGCAAAAAAAATAAGCAGAATGATTGAAAAACTGGGTAAAATTGATAGGAAAAAATCGGTGAAATAGATTAAAAAACTTGGTGAAATTGATTACAAAAATCTATAAAATTGATAACATTTTATAACATCTTATAACATTTTCTCAATCATAGATGAATTAAAATAACGTATTTTGAAAAATCGAATACATGCAGGTTTTTCATCACCATTCATTTTTTGAACAGAATTATTAGGTAGCCTTTCTTTAGGGAATAAATCGGTAGACTTTTTATTTCATTTTTTTTATTACGGCATATTGTGAAATTCACAGAATCGATTCGGTAGATTGCTTTGATTGGTTTTAGCTTTTCTTTCTTTCTCCCATTATATAATAGAAATATAGATAGAAAATAAAAGCTTATGTATTCAGTGCAATTTGAAAAATTTTGGTTCTTTGGGACTAGTTGCTCTAAATGATCTAAAACGTAGAAAAAACTTTTCAAAAAATATGCCTCTGTATGCGTGTGCATCGGTGTCCTCGATAACTTGCGTAGTTCTCAACCAATTTGACTGAAATTTTGTATGGAGGCTTTTCTCAACAAAAGTAAGGACAATTTAGTTAATGAGCCAAATCGAGCCATGGGATCTCCCCATACAAACTCACCAGAATTTTTGAGGAATCTTGAGTTCTAAAGAGCTCAAATTCGAAACGCAGTCTTGTGGTAATTATCCAAGAACAGTTCCTAAAAAAATTGACCCTTGGACACCGAGATCTGAGGGCTTCTATATCTTAGGAACTCCCAGAATTCTTGATTTCAAGTGATCGAAATGTGCTTAAATTTGGAATATAAGCTTTTGGTAAGAAGCTAAGAACAGTTCCTAAAAAAGTTTGATCCTGGTACATCAGGATCTGAAAAATTTGTACTGATGAATCAATAGAATGTACTGATTTTCAAGAAAAAGCGGAATTATTGATATTTTTTTTACATAGGATTTGAAAATCAGTAATTCCACTTTTGCTTGAAAATCAGTACATTCTATTGATTCATCAGTACAAATTTTTTAGCGTGTAGGTACCGGTCACTTCCAAAATTCTCGAGTTTTAGTTATCAGAATGAGCTTAAATTTGGAAAATAAGCTTTTATAAAATGTGCAAAAACAGTTCTCTTGCTAAATTTGGGATAATATCACCCAATCCTGGTGCTTACAATTACCAGAAAAAAATATAAAAGAAAAGCTACATAATCCACTTTGTGATTTCCTACGTTTTTCTGTGATTTTAATATATTTTTTCTCAATTTTCATTCCGCAAAGAATCAACCATCATAAGATACATTAAATTTTATAGCTTAATATGATATCTATCACAATAATTCATCTCGAAAAAATAATAAAATAAAAATTAAATCGTAAAACGCCTGGTTGCTGGTGACGTGACACCCAAACTATGGTAATTTATGCTTTCTAGATATATCTTATACATTAAAAGCTAAGCAATATCAAATTAGCATTTCATGATATTCATCTTCCTCCTCAACATTATCAATTTGCGTATTATGTTGCAAATTATGAAATTATGTATTACGTAGGTTGCTGATACATTAAAATAATGATTTTGTAACATTTTGATTTGAGATCAAATTACTTCTTTTTATACAATATGGTATATAGAGAGAAAAAATAAAATATAAATTAATAACAGATTGTCTACACCCAGTTTCACGTGAAAATTCTCATAAAAAAGAAAAATCATTCTCAAAATTATGTGAGACGTGATCGAATAAAACAATTCTTTTGATGTTCGTTTCGCAAACACATAATCACGATGAGATTTGGGATTGATGTTTATTGACAGAGATATAATTCGACAAGTACCTAATTATATCAAAAATTTGTCTAAAAACACCCAAATGGTTCGATTAAATTCTGAGCTTTTATCCATGAGGATAAATTAGATTATTTTTTGAGCTCAATTGCTCAATAATAATAATTGAGAAATGAGACATATTGGCACAATTTTGTTCCATTAAACTACTTATAAATAAATAATAATGAATGAAATATTGCACTATTAGTTTTTTTTTACTTACATCTCCGATCTAAAATAAACAGATCCACAATACTCTACACTTTAAATTTTCTAGTTTGGAGAGTTATATAACAACAGGTGTGGTTTACAAATATAATTTGATAATTGTTTTGTTCCCATCTACTGAGAATAAGTTTATCAGGCCATTTTTCAACATAAAGAAATTGTGGAGTGTCCGACTTACATAGGAAGATGCTAGGGGGGCCTGATACAAGAAGATGCTAGTGGGGAGCCTTAGAGTTGCCTCCGGCTTGTAAATTGTGGGTAAACTATTTTTGGTTGCTTCTGCTCGTACCGTCTCTCAGGATTGTTTTCATTGAGGTTCAAAATTGATAGATTGACTTGAGTTAATAATTAATGTGTATGGCTAAAATTTCATCCAGTTCGTTTGATTATGCCAGATTTTTTTTCGATTTTTGGTATTAAAACACACACATACATTTGTATGGGAGTCCATACTAGGCTTTGGCCGATTAAATTTAAAATTGATAGGTTGACTTGAGATGATAATTAATTGCCATGACCGAAATTTCGGCCATTTTGTTTGATTGGGTCAGAATTTATTATGATTTTGCNGTATGGGAGTCCATACTAGGCTTTGGCCGATTAAATTTAAAATTGATAGGTTGACTTGAGATGATAATTAATTGCCATGACCGAAATTTCGGCCATTTTGTTTGATTGGGTCAGAATTTATTATGATTTTGCCATTAAAATCACAAACATTTATATGGGAGCCCATAGTAGGCTGTAGCCGATTGGACTGATAGGTTAACTTGACCATAATTGATGCCCATGACCAAAATTTCTGCCATTTTGATGGATTACATCAGTATTTATTTCCATTTTTTTTATTAAAAGCACAACCATTTGTATAGAAGTCCATAGTAGGCTTTGCTAACAGCACTGCGTAGGCTTAACCAATTTTTTTTAAATTTTGGTCTACCGTATAAAAGAATATCAAATTAGGTATCCATACCAATTTTAACCTCAATTCTTTGAAGGACCGCCGAGTTAAAACTTAAAAACTGGTAAATTCAGATTCTTCAGATTCTTCTAGGCTTTGAGCCAAGGCCGTGCATAGGGGAGTTTCCTGGTATGTTATAAAAGCCTAAGTTGAAATTTTTTTAATAAAAATGCAATAAAACATCAAAAGGGCCCCATAAGGGGACCCCAAGTTGTTTTAGGTAAAATCTACTCCAAAACAGCAATTCTGCCCTTACTATGATCACGACATGTCTAAGGCAGGTTTAAGATGAATTTTAGCCTATAAATAACAAATTTTATTGTTGACTTCAGGGACGCGTAACAAGGAGCTTGTCATAAAAATCACCTAATCGCACCCCCGAGTTTTTGGTGATTTTTAAAATGACGTTTGAACTTCGCGCCGCCGTGGTTCAAAACTGTGTCAATTTTTGAGGAATTTAGGGAAAACTTTAAATTCTTAGGTTCTTGAGCTCTAGACGCGACCCAAATTTCTTCAAACTTTTTATTCAAAATTTTCTAAAGTCTAGCAAAATAAAAAATATATAATTGACAAAAAAGTCGGGCATAGCTCGGCCATCGGGTCAAATTTTGCCGGTCCCAGAACAAGGACAAAATATTTTTGTTTATATTTTTTATTTTGCTGAACCACCATACTATAGAAAAATTTGAAGTAAAAAGTTTTTAAAAAATTGGGTCGCTTCTAGCTCAAAAACCTAAGAATTTTAAGTTTTCCCCAAATTCCTCAAAAATTGACCGTTTTGGACCGGCGGTGCGGGTTTTAAACGTCATTTTAAAAATCCCACAAAAAACAGGGGTGTTATTGGAGCCATAATACAACTTTGAATCGGTAGTGCGGGGTCGGACGGCATTTTAAAAAACCCAAAAAAAAATCAGGCGGGCCACAAACGTCATTTTAAAAATCTATAAAAATCACAGGTACTATTGGAACCAAAATTCAAGTTTTCGCGAGGTTTTTTTCAAAACGCTAAATTTCCAAATCGATCCATCCTATTGAATACTTCAAATTGAAAATTACCCTTCCATACTTTAAAAAAGTCCCGAATCTCGGGCTAAAAGACCCGATATATCATCTGCTGAGTATTCGGGTTCTAAATCGGGACAGTATCACAACCTGATGNCCCATACCGAGGTTTGAACTCGTGATCTCTAGCTTTCAAAGCTACTGCTCTGAAGCATGTGCTACTGAAGTATATAATCATCGGCTATATAAAGATGAACACTTATAAAGTATGAAAATATTAAAGTGCGCATGCGCATACACAGTTCCCGAGATTATTCGGGATATTTGCCTAAAACTCCCGATACTCGGGACATTTAGTTATAATTTCCAAAAATCGGGATTTTTAAAAATGGGAACCGAATATTGGGAAATTTTCAGATCCCGAATGCTAGTCGGGTAAAAAATTGACCCGAATAAAGTTCCCTTTTTTAAGAGTGTATCTTTTCCAAAGGGTAGCTAATCCTCCCTATTACAAGCCTGTTTTAAGTTTACATATTATGTATATCAAAATATAGGTTTTTCCGATAAACGACAGAAGGGAATATAGAAAAAGTGGAAACTTATCTAATATTACATTTTATCGGAAAATATGCTGACGTTTATATAGTGTGGTAGAGTATGGTGTAAACGAGTACGATGATGATAATAATATATGTATTTGTTTATTTTTGATATTAATCAATAGGTTCCTCATATATAATTTTACATCCGACCGTATGGTATGATGATGGAAAAAGCGATAAATAAAACCGAAATTTCGTTCTCTCTGGGGAAATAAGATTTATTAAGTTATTTTTCTCCTGTTTTATTTTATTTTTCATCTCGCATCGTGTGTCGATAAACAGACAGTTTTGTATAAAATTCAATTTAATATTGTGGTAGAGCGGAGTTAAACGAACCGAAACAAAACGCCTGGTGCTCTCCAGTGCCTATTACAAAAGTTCAAAATGTCGTTTTGTTAATATCAAGAAAGGGTCGAAAACTCATCAAATTACAGAAAGTGAAAAGGAATCTCGTTATTTTGGGAGAAAATCTAAGATGGGTAGTTGATGTTGTGAAATTGAAACCCTATTTATTATATAAGTGGGGTTGTGATGGGAGGAGAAATTTGGGTTAGAGGAGTGTCAAGTATCTTTATGTCAAATAATTCCGCTTGAACGAAATAACAAACATATTTAACATGTATAATAATGACGATCTTTTTATCTTTTCTTCATATATGCTGGAATAATGATTAGGAAAAAATGTCGTAATAAAAAAAACCGTTTCTGGAGCATTATCTCCTAAGGACAATGACATTTAATATTGATTTTGGTATTTAATGGCTTAATTACAACATTCATAATTTAATTAAACAAGCACTCTGGGCGCTTTTGATGGACGCAATTTATTGATTTCGACAGCAAATATTGGAATTAATAATAATTTCTTACCAAAAGTATTTACGATTTTTCTTATTTTGTGGACCCGGTAAACGTCGACGCCCCGTGCTTGATGGGGGACTTTTTACCTATTAATCTCGAGAGTAAAGTTACAGGTTCAAACCCTACCTGCGACAGTAAATTTACTTTACGTTTTTCAGCGTTGTGAGCTGATAAAATTAAAAAAACGGTCAAAACCCATTTTCGTCGGTTCTCCTGAAGCTCTCCCTAGTGGTTATCTTATATTTTTTAACCATTTTCCGCCCAAAGTTCGAAAAAAGTTGAATAATTTTTTTTATTCCATCTCTTACTACAACTATGACCGCAAATTTGTTAAAAAAATAATAGATAACCCGAGATCCTCGTAGTAACAATGAAAATGGATTTTTGAATTTTTGACTTTTTTTTACTTTAACTTCTAGAAGTGAAAGTTATGCGTTGTCCAAAAATGAAAACAGCCAAAATGAACTTTAAATCTAAAAATTATTTCCGACCAAAATTGGGTCTGTAAGTCGGTTGGGCGATCCCGCTATCCATCTATCCCTTTTTCCGAAACTTTTTTTGTCGCAAAAAAAACTCTTAAACGATTTGTCCCATCGAGCTAAGGACGTATTCATTTAATAAAAGACACGATCTATTCATATGAGAGCCCAATCGCAAAAAGCCTTCTGCGGGCTCTCATACAAAAGTTCGTCAGTTTATCGATAAAAACAATATCAATCACACATTTATTAATAAAATCTTTTGAAATTTCGGCCAAAATTAATAATTAGTACCCATTGTATGCCAACCAATTTTTACCTCAATCGGACAAAGGCTTTGGTGGGCTCTCATACAAGAGTTTGTCATTTTAACGTTAACAACGATATCAATCATAAACCTTTCAAAA
Organism: Mochlonyx cinctipes; assembly: GCA_001014845.1. Lineage (NCBI taxonomy): Eukaryota > Metazoa > Arthropoda > Insecta > Diptera > Chaoboridae > Mochlonyx > Mochlonyx cinctipes. The sequence goes on along the minus strand of JXPH01010217.1, from coordinate 5,195 downwards.
TTTTGACCAAGATTATTAACTGGTACCCATTTTATGCCTACCAATTTGCAGCCCAATCGCAGAAAGGCTTCCCATACAAATTGCGTCATTTTATCGATTAAACGCTATAAATCACATATTTAATAATAAAATCTTTTGAATTTTTGGCCAAGATTATAAATGCGAACTCATTTCATTTTTACCAATTTGTCGCCCAATTTGACAAAGGCTTCTGTGGGCTCCCATACATTGACATTTTTATACCAAAAATGATGAATTTTTATAATAAAACTGACTGACGTCATCCATATTTGGCACCCCTAATTAGCCGGAGTGACGTTAGGAGCGGTGGCATAGAAAACAAAAACTATAGAAGTGAATGATGCAGCCGGATCAGCCTGGTTCTTTCTTTTAATTTTACCAGGTCTTATCTACCTATAAGCCTGGGTGTCTTTTGAGTAAGAAAATCGACTTAAATTGTTTGGATGGCCTCTTATTGTCAATGAAAAACATTATGCTTATTTATATCAAAAATAAACTAAAACTAGGGACTCAGGGACCATTTTAAAATTAATTATTACAATTTAGACCAAGAAATAGATTTTTGAGGAGTGATACCTGTTTGAACATTTTAGTAAAAAATTTAAACCGATGTAATTTGCTCAATTTGTACCAAAAAATATTATGTTTCCCAGATGATACATATTGAGGTGAAATAAAAAACTTGCAACGAGCCCCTATAACGATTGAAGACCTATGAAAATGGGTCAAATGTGACCATTTTTGTTTCTTTTCGAAGTAATACCTAAAAATAAGGCCATTTATTAAACAGCACATAGAAAACGGTCAATATACTCGTCTCAAACTCAAGCAATATAAAATGTCGTTTATTGTTTTACTCATAATTTAAAACAAAACCCTTGAAATTTGGAATTGACCTCCAACCAATAGCTTGTTTCAATGCAATTTTGAATTACACACAGCCGACACTATCGTATGAATGTGAATAAAATAAAAATTCATCCATTCACAGCCTATTTAACAAAACGAATTTTATGAAAATAATTGTTGTTAAATGTTGCAAAAAATATATATTGGATGCTTGCACAACATCCCGCCACATTTTACAAAGTTTATCCCGGACAAACAACGTCCAAAGCAGCAGCAGCAAAAAAATAAAATGGAATAAATTATAAAACATGGAATTGGAAGAAGCTTCGTTTAAATTTCTGGTTACTTTTTTTATGGACGCATTTAAAATTCCAAGCAGAAACGATGAATGTTGTGTATGGCAATCGGTTTGCTTTGACATTGAGCATGGTAATTTTTTGGTATTATTTATAGCTTCGCCTTGTGATTTTGGTTTGGTTTTTAGATTGTGATTGTGTGCTCTGAAGCCAAGTACTAAATCACTGAAAAAATTAAGCTATAGGGGGAAATGGGGGTAGATGGGACACTTTAAGTTTAATTTTTCTACTTTCTGTCAGTTTTAGGCAATCGAATTCTATTCTATTTTTTCAAAAGAAAATAAATGAATTCAAAATTTAGTTACAGTATTTTTTTTTAAATAGAGAGAATAAAAAATATACAATGTCAAATTAATTTTTTTTATGAAATAGCAGGACCGGTTTAGGTCTAGTAAGGTAGCAGATTTTGAAGTTGCTTTTCAAGTTTCTTACGAAAATACTATACAAATATTAATTTACTCATACTGTCTGACGTCCACCAATAACACACAACTTTCTATAAAACGGAACAAAAAGCATTTATGTCTAAAATTCTTCAGGAGTTCTAAAATTACGACGTTTCAGGAACTTTATTTCATTTTAACACCCTGAAGATGTTAATAAAGTTTTCCGAAACGTTGGTATACCACTTCTTCAAATTATTTTTCGACTAAATCCCGTCTTCTTATTTTATTTATTAAAAATAGACATACCCAGTGAGCAAAGAAGTCGACGTTAAGCAGTGTTGGACAGTCTAAAGTTATTGAATAAAATATACACGATTTTTTTGTGAAAAAATAATATTTTTTATTAAATAGAAAGAATCTTCAAAACACTCTTTTATTGAAAATTAGGTATCGTAACAGATGTTGGGCAGTTAAAGTCGAGTCATAAGCTGGGCAGTACATATAAGTTGTTGGCATGTCTGCGTCTTTTGGGTTTCTTACTAGCAGCATTTTGTTATAATAAGTGAATGAAGACAATGTTTTCAGATTTTTTTCAGTTTATGTTTCAAAAAAATATAAATTTGACTAGATTTTTTTTTAAATTACATGATAACAAATTTAAAATTTAGCATCTTTACATGGTTAGATTCAGCTTCATATTTCTGTCTGTCCGTCTTTATGTTTGTCTGGGTCAAACTTAGTAATCTATTTCTAACCCACTTCTACCGACCCGATTTTATTCAAACTTTGAACACATGTTCATCTCTGATGACCACAATATTTAATCATAATGGAGCAAATCTGTAGTTAGACGACCGGGTGGTTGAGTGGTTAGCACATTAGCCTATCATCCACTAGGTTGCGGGTTCGATTCCCGTACTTGCTTCTATGTTTATTTGAATTATAGAATATTGATTTTCAGTTTGTAATAAATCTGCATTATCGATATTTCTATAAATAGAACACAGAACAGTAAGTCTGTGAAATATGCATACACCATCATCTACAATTATATAACCTATGATTGTGGTGGTATATGTGTGTATGTCAGGTTAGTCAGTTTCCTTGCAATAAAAACTGAACATGACTTGATGAGCTCAATGAGCTGGTAACTCATTAGCATAACCATTAAAGTTGTGGTGGTTCGGAATCCACTATAAGCTGTAGGTCCACTAATACCTAGAAAGTTCTCTGAAATATGAGAACTCGCCTGGTCCCAATAGGGTACCTATAGGCCTGATTATATTATTCTATTATTATTAAATCTGTCCATGGGCTCCCATACAATCCAGAAAGCCTTTTTGACCATGGACCGTGGACTAAAACTTAAATTGGTGCCAAATGGCCATTTATGCTCTCCAGAGGACAATTAAGTTCTATGAGAAAATATGAAAAAAATATGAAATTTGGTATATGATGAGGTGGCATTTTGGTTAGAATTTCGGACCAAAACTGAAATTAGACCCAAATGGCCAGTAAAGTCCTCCAGAGGACCCCAAAACCCGATGAAAATTGGTCTTTTATAACAGAAAATTAACTGTTTCAAGGTGGAGAGGAGTACAAAAATTGGTATGAGAAATTTGCGATGACACCCTGTCCGGTAGAAAGACCAATGAAAATTTGTCATCAAGGCCAAAAAATAACTTTTTCAAGATAATACTTATTGACATGGGGCGTCCAAAAATTGGGATAAAAATTTTCGATGTCCTCATGGGCGGCCCTAAGGACCTATAAAAATTTGTCATTAGGGCACAAAACTTACGTTTGCCAGATAATACCAATTGGCCTGTTGAGGCTATAAATTTGCAAAAAGAAAATCGCTGACCGACAAAAATTTATCATTTGGACTAAAAACATAAATTTTGGGAGGTAATACCTATTGGCCCGAGGAGTCCAAGAATTGATATTAAAATTCTGTGATGAACCCCTAAGAGACCCAGGAACATTTTGTTTTTGTACCAAAACATAAACTTTTGTGAGGTATTGGCCTTGAAAATCCAGGAATAGGCAGGTAAAACATGTTGAAATATCTACAAAACTCAAGTAAAAAATAGTTTTAGGTTTTTGAACTTTTTCGCTTCTCCAGCGTCAAAATATATTTTCCAAAATTTGATATAGACTGAAATATTTTTCTATTGGGTTGCAAAAAAATACAAAAATAATAAATATGATTATGGCGTTTTGTTTTTCCCGCCAATTGGTATTAAAAATTTGATATGACCCTATAGGGGGCTTAGGGAACTCTGAAAATTTGTACCAAAACATATGCTTTTGTGAGTCATTACCTATTGGCCTTAAAAGTTTGGAAATCGGTCTTAAAATTTTTGAGCGACCCTCAGGGCACAAGGACCTGTGAAAATTTGTGACAAAACAAACTTTTGTGAGGTANCTAAAAACACAGAAAAAGAATTCTATACAGATGACTGACTTAGAACAAATACTTCGATAATTTTTTGCCCTTACCTGATTGTGGTAATCTTTTTAGTTCACGAGCAAACGATAGGCGGCGCTGATGTAACGGAAGTTTGCATGTTTGCACTTTTTCAAGTACTTCCTGAATAAATAGTTATATATTATATTATATGATTTATTATAGGTTGTATTTAACATTTAAAAATTGGATTTGGGCACTTTTCGGGGTGAAAAGCTGGAATCAACAAAGTCATCTGGATAGTTTCTTTTTCTGTGGTAACACCTATTAGTCCGGGAATCGGTATTAGAAATTTGCAGTGAACCCCTGAAACGTGCCGGAGGTGACTTAAAATGTACCAAAAAGTAAACAACTTCACATCACTGGGATGCTTTCTCCAGTACTCACGCTGCTTTGATAGAAAACTGATTACAAATACTAAAAACGTAGGAAACCACAAAGTGGATTATGTAGATTTTCATCATATTTATTGTATATTTTGTGATAGGAACTGGATTCAAACCTCGACATAGATGATATGTGCAAATTTTGAAGAGGATCGGAAGAGTATTTACAGAGTTATCCAA
>JXPH01010165.1:652-11884 GCA_001014845.1 Mochlonyx cinctipes | reverse complement strand
GGACGGGATTACCTACATTTACGGTACATTGTTTCACAAAAATAGAAAAAAATGTAAAAAAATTGTTTTAGGTTTATTGTTCTAGAATTGGTTTACGGGAGAAAATGAACCAAAAAATTCNTTGTTTTAGGTTTATTGTTCTAGAATTGGTTTACGGGAGAAAATGAACCAAAAAATTCTATTGGGTAAAAGTCGTACCTTTCATCGTTCTCGAGTTACGGGCATCTAAAATCATCAAAAATGGGCAATATTTTAAATTTTTGATGCCTTTTTACTCGAGAATAGTGAAATTTACGACTTTTACCCGATACAATTTTTATTTCTTTCTCTCCCATAAACCAATCCTAGAACAACTTTTTCGATTTTTCTATTTTTGTGAAAAAAATATATGGCTCAAAATTTTTGAATCTGTATTTGTACGATTCCAAGCACTGTATCAAAATACTCGTCAGACCTTACAGATCAACTTCCAATCAGTCGTTTTTGGAGAGATTTTCTAAAATCTAATATTTGTTCTGCCGAACCGTGTTACTCAACCGTATTGAACCTTACTTAATCGTATTAGATAATGTACCGTATTCATTTACCAACCATCTATATACTGGGGAGTGGCGTAAACTGCTATAATTCAAATTTTTCAAAACAGGAAACTAAAATTTATCTCTATCTCTCCTTTTCTTTTGTAAGTTTATAATTTTTGAGCTTTTGAGCTTCGAAGCTTGAGCATTTGAACTCGAGCTTAAGCATTCATTGAGCTTCACCTATTAAATCAAGAGATGTCGCTGGGTGTGAATAAAAAAAAATTCGCCAGTTTTTTGTTCGAAGTCCCCTGTATATAGATGGTTAGTAAATGCCCATATTGACAATTGTTTTAAACGATATATTTTCCCCTCGGGTTTGATATTACCGTAGAGGAACCCACGCTAAATAAAAATTGAAAATAATACTGTAGAAATCACACAAAAAATCAATCAATTCAATCTACAGAATCGATTCTGTGAATTTCACAACATGCTTTCAGTTAAAATAAATGATAAAAAAAATGTTCGTGTGGATTTTTCAATATAACATCTGTGAGAGATGTTGAGACAAAAGTAAGCGTAGTTAACTTCACTGCTAACTTCACCGATTTTTGTAGTTAATTTGATGGGTTTTTTTTTCAATAAACTCACAGATTTTTTCAATAAATTACAGAGATTTTTTTTAAATTAATTTTTCTGACCTAAAAATGACAAAAAAGATGATTTTGTGTGCAATAATATATTTTGAGCATATAAACATTTTAACATTATTTTTCGTCACCAGTGCTGTAAATTGGTTGCGTGATTTTAAGGGAAGTGAAGTTTGCTCCACAAAACACTAAAACGTCAAAAGCTACTGAATAAATCTGTAAACAACAGAATTGGTCCAAGTTTTTTTTCCTAAAATCTGTGAATTTCATAGCGAATTCTGTAACTTTTATTTAGCGTGCACAACTTTAATAGTTAAGCTAATGAATTAGCAGCTCACGTACGCGTTTGATTTTTGCTTCGAGGAATATGACTAACTTTTTGGCTCGACCTAAACACCATTCAAAGGCCTTCTATCCCATATTTTTAGTATTTTTAATGCAACAAATATGTTTTTGATAGCATGGCTCTGACAATATGTGATTCCCTAAGGGGACACAGCCGGTCAATGGTATATTTCCATCTCAATCGGTCCCTTGTGGTTGCAATTACGTCCCCCCATTCATTGTTGCGTACATCCAACTGTGACTTGACGGAATGGTGCCAAGTTTGCCAAGGTCTGCCTCCTGATCTAGTTCCTTTCCAAGGGCTCTACTCCAAAGCTGTTTTTGCAACTGATCCAATTTTCGTTGAACTCTTTCGTACCGCGTGGCCAATCGATTCAAGTTTGCCTGATTTCATCTTCATTCTCGCCACATACCCACTACTGCCATGATGCTATATTAGTAATCGTTCGAGACCATCTTATAAAAAAGATTTGACACAACATCAAGCTCAGACGCATACAGAAGTGTGGATAATATAAGGCTTTGGAGTAATTGAAGCTTAGTGTTTTTTGATATAGCACCAAACGTTATTAATCGCGTAAAGTCTTCCTCCTGCAATATTGACGTGGCTTTGAACGTCTTCCTCGGTACGGCCGTTAGTAAGGTGGCCTCAGATTGACCAATCTAGTCTGATTTTAAGTCTAACCTTCTCAAAAGTTTTGTCTTCCGATTTACTTCCTCCAAAATTTTGAGCCCAATTCGGAAAAAATTTAGGACGTGCTACCAACCAAAATCCGGTGTTTTGGAGGGTTTTCGAAAAATAATTCTAAACTACTTTTTTAGATATTAATCACAGAAAATATTTGACATTTATTACCTTCTTGTTTTTGTGGATTAAAATTAGTGTCTTCTTGCTACGGCCCTTCAAAGCCGAAAAAATCACCTAATTTTCAATTTTATTATGGCTATTTTTTTCGTATTAGCTGATTTTGATGAAAAATTAGGTGAGAGTAGTTATATATTGTACAAATATTTTTTTCTGAAATTTTTAACATAATCGGTCTAGTGATTCTACAGTTACAGGGCTGGGGACATGTCAAGGGTCTCTAAAAATTGGCACATAAGTTTTTTTTTAGTACGCTCGTCAATGTGAAAATTTTGGAGCCCAAATCATCAAAGGTTACTATGGACTCTAGTATAAAAGTAACTGAATTTGTGAGTTTTTAAGCTATAACTCCATAGTCCGAGGTCCGATTGAGGTCAAAATTGGTAAGGATCCTCAATTTGTTATTTTATTGAAGTTCTGAAATTTTGAGCTAAATTAGTTGACAGCTTGTGGTGCCAGATCTTCTCAATATTCAATTTGTGTTACCCCTGCCTTTTTTCGAGATAATTCTTTGACATTTACGCAAAATGTTTCAAAAGTACCTATCTAAAGTACAAATTTGGAATGTTTTTCTTAAAAGCTGGGTGAGAGATAATCCAGATTTAATATTAAGGAAATGTCTGAATCTGGCACCGCTGCTATAGGCTCCAGGACAAAGGTCATAAAAAAAATAAAATTAACCATAAATTCCGTTCCTGTGCATGGAAATTGTTCTATATTAGATTTGAAAGACGAAACTTTTGAGAGGGTAAGAACTAAAATCAAACGACGTCAGTCATTCTGGGGCCACCGTATCCATTAGTTGGTATCTTGCTGCGGAGATGAGTAAATTTCTCGACGCATTCGGCAATTTTCCGTCAATCTCAAAATCACGAGCGCTATTTCTATTAAGAGCGAGGTACTTTGTCGTTTAGGCGTTGATCTTCAAGCTAACCTTCAATCCTTCATTTTTTCTTTTTGTGAGATAGCATAAGCATCAGGTCATGAGCGGAGTCCGAATCTTCGAGACGATCATCTATACTTGTCCATTTTATGCCTCGTTTGTCGTTTCTCTCTATAGCTTGCTTTGCGTAGCACATAATCCAAAATAACCAGATACAGGAAAGGGGATAGGAAACATTCTTGTTGAATACCATTCTTCACGGGAATAGGATCCGTGAGCCAATTCTGATGTACGACGCAGCAATTGAAGTTGTCATAAGATATCTTGATCAGCCCCTCTATCGCTTAAACTTTTCCAAATTGCGTCCTAATTTAGCAGATCAAAAGCTTTCTGGAAGTACAGTGGTTGAGTCTTCTCGATGATTCTGAGTGTATATTTATTTAGGAATAATCCAGATGTTAATAAGCATGATGTTTCAAAAAAATCTTCCTAATTAAAATTTTGTTTATTCTTGTTTAAAATTTTTCACATCGCAATAAATACCAATACTCTTCATCTGGTTGATTGATTACTCAACAAATCAAAAGCGAACAACAATGATCTGGTCCAGGTGCTAATGAGATGTGAATAGCTTTCGATTATTACCGAATGAAAATGTAAACAAACATATAAAATGAGGTAGATTTCGAAAACTTTAGTCAAATTGTTTGTCGGCATGGTTGGGTAAAGTTATTTTTGGGAGGAAATAAAATTAAATAAAAACTACATGTTGTTTCACTATTTATTGGTAAGTGTTGTGAATGTGACCAAAATTTATTTCCGTATCATAATTTAATAGTTCATTCAATCTTCAGGTTTTATCAGTAGTATGCTTGAGGATAGAAGGATTCCCTCAAAGTAGAAGTGGTGATAAAATAAGTGATACAATTGTTAACTTAAATGGAGGAGAAGGGGAAATTATGGTGCCAGCAGAGACGACAATTATTTTTAGACCCCTCTTCGTCTACAAAATGCAGCAAGCAAAACTGTTGAAAAAAAGACAGCAAATCAAAGAATGGAAGCTCAAACATCCGAATGAAGTGTATCCGTATGGGGATAATTTTTTCTGATGGATTTTACCTTTTAGTGTTAAATATATTAATATTAGTTATATCGCATCTAAGTACATATCACCACATAAAATTCAAAGCAAAAAAGTGACGTGCGTTTTATTTTTCAAATTGTAGTTATTTTAAGGAACAAAAGTTATCTTTTTCGTAAAATTATAAATTTTGATAATTTCGTCGTAATTGCGAAAGCTTGTTATTAAATTCCGAGATTTTAAAATGTCTGAAATTACAAATCCACTGGAAAGTCACGGAAAAAATGTTTGCTCGAAATTTTATCTTGATAGTGAAAACTAAAAAGTTCTCTCAAACAAACCTTATTTGGGTCAACCGCATCATTTGGAAAAACAAGATCTTGTTTGGCTTATTCGCACAACTAAGATCGTGTAATGAAATTTCTGCTAAAAATAAAATTTTGTTCCTAACAATTACAAATAAGATCTTCTGACCATAAACATCTTGTTTGTCAGAAATCTAGGTTGAGGAAGGGTCTTGTTTGAGAGAAACAAGATTTTGTTTCGATCAAACAAGAATTTCTGTCTGAAACATGAAACGCAAAAAATTTGAATGTGACGGGAATTGATCCATAATTCCCTAAATCGTAAGACTCTTATCCACTCACTAGACAAAACCAGTTATTTGAAAGTACGCACTTAACACTTTCATCAACTGACTGAACCTCAGAAAATTTTTGGAAAAAATAATTTTTCGACGTCATTTTCTTTTGTAAGTACAACAAGGTAAGTAGTTGCTCGGAGAAAAGAGCTTCGGGTAAAGTAAGTTGGGAAAAATGAAAGTCCTTTAAAGTCGGAATGACCTCAAATTTGGAACATAAACTTTTGGTAAGAACTTACTTACTTACTTAAGGCTTATGATGGTCCCAGTCGGTCTATAGTATTTTTCCATCTCGTACGATTCCTAGTGGTTGCTTTAATGTCACCCCATTCATCATTGCGTACACCCAACTTTGATTTAACGGAACGGCACCAAGTTTGGCGTGGTCTGCCTCTGGAACGAGTTCAAAAAAAAGCTTCAAAGCTTCTTTTGCTACTGATCCGGGTCTCATATTGTCAATGAAAAGCTTTATGCTTATTTATATCAGAAATAAACTAAACTAAACTAAACTAAACTCATTGGACCGCGTCGTAGCACGTGGATCTTCGTTATCAAATACTGTTTCCAGTCACATAAAAACTTACCTAAGAACAGTTCCTAACAAATTTTTTATATGACCGCGAGATCTTGGACCTGCTATGCACCAGGGATTTCTAGGAATCTTTGATTTCAATAATCGGAATGAGCTCAAGTTTGGAACATAAGAAGGTAAGGTAAGAGTCCAAATCTGGGATTTATCAAATATATCAAGTTCTAATAGTTCAAAAGAGGTCAAATTTGGAGCATAATATTCTGGTCCTCAATACTAAAATTTTGTTCTAGGTCTTTGGAATCTGGATTTTCTCATGTGTACCAGGATTTTTCAGGAATCTAAAATTATAGGTGGTAGTCGGAATGGTTTCAAATTTAGAATATGTAGTTATAAGATTTTGATTAAATGCAACAACAGCTCCAAACAAAAATTTTATTCTTCTGGTAAGTACTTAGGAGTAGTTCATTATCAAACATTATACAAGAACCTCAAGATCTGGGAATTCAGAAATCTCTAGTTCTGATACTTAAAATGAGCTCAACTTTGGAACTCAAGCTTTTAATAAGTACCCACGAACAGTTCCTGACCAAATATATCTTAGAACCACGGGACCCTGTAATCCTGTATAAAATTTTGTTGAGAGCTGTTTTTTGCTCCTGTCCAAAAGCTAATGTTCTTGAGATTTCTGGCAATTCCTTATTCTTGGGCAGCCCTTGAAGTCAAGGTGCTGGAATAAAATGTTGTTATGAACTGGGCACTTACCAAAGGCTTCAAATGTTGTAAAAACTGTTTTTAGGTACTTATAAAAAGTTTATATTGAGATCTTTTAGACTTTTAGGGCATGAGATATTCGAAGAAACGACAATTGCCTATGAGGTGTCCATTTTCTCACTGAAGTATCATGTGCGATGTACATTAGGGTGGAGCGGAGTTGTATGGATGGATTTCAAACGATGAAATTCAAAAACATAGCCCCCCAAAAGTTTCCATGGTCATCCTTGATTTTTTCTCTGATTTTTCGAACTGAGCGTTATGCATCGTCGACCAATTTAATTTCGTACTTTTTTGTACACTGTCCAAAACAAGACCGTTAGGCTCTTAGAATATTTTGCATGAAAACTCGGAAAATTGGAAAATGTTGAACTAGGTAAATTAGGACTAAAAAAACTAGTATTCAGTGGTTTTTTGGATTTTGAATCCAAGTATGACATCAACGAAATACATGACCTGTAAAAAGTGGTCAAAAAGTCAAAAATTGGTTCATCGGTTCCATGGGGACCGTTTAGGGGCTTAGGAGTGCCGTAAAGAAGCAAAATTCATTTGTATTGTCTTATCATGGTAAATACATAATAAAAAACCAATTAAATTTTACTTTTTGAAAATCGGATGAAAATCGGTGAAGTAGACCTTTGCTCCCGAAATACTGATTTTCTCCACCAATTGTCCGGATTTAGAGTTTCTTTCACTTTTTCATCATGAAACTAAGTAAATAACCAATTTCAGTACTTGGACTCAAAAACAAATAATTGGAACCTGTGAAAAACCCTCAAGGGGTCAATATTTGGTATTTGCTCTAATTTCACCCGCCGGCGTTGCATAACGGTCACTTCAGAAATCTGAAAAATTCAAGGATGATCCTTGGACCAAATGGCAACTTTTTAAGGGGCTATGTTTTGAATTTCTCATTTTCGCGAATCCAATCCGCCCTAATGTACATCTCCACTAGTAGTCTGTGTCTGTAAATTTTTAAACCAAAAATATCATGCGGGAACCTAGAGAATCTCTGGGGTCCCTCCATTGTTCTTTTGAAAATCCGTTATTAGCAGTGGTAAAAGGGGACAAATACCAAAGATCAAATAGATATTTTGTAGTAAAGACCCCAAGGTTTGTTTTGATATCCTGTTAAAGAAAATTTAAGTCGGTTAAGAAACACCGGAGATATTGAATTTCAAAGTCAGCAAAAGCAACTCAGCAGCATTACTCCACTTATTTTGACGCTATGTTTTTAGTCTTGACATGATAAAAGTTTTGAAAAATTGGAAGAGGGACTGATAGACTCAGCGGGCTTGAAGAAAAAATATCCTTACTCCTGAGCCTTCTTAGGCTTAATTTTAATGGATGCCGCCAACAAATTTAATAACTGATGGAACTTTCCATTGTGTTGGCATAGTGAGCACAGTGATTCTTAAACCCTGACCTTATAACAGACATTCACAGGATATTAAGGATGACTGGTGGTAATAACCCGGGCATGTCTGTTATAACGCCAGTAGATTTAAGAATGTATGTGCCAACTCAATGACACTATCATCAGACGTCTCAGCCACTAAATTTATCTGCGGTATCCATTAAAATTTAGCCTAAAAAGGCTAAGGAGTAAGGACGTTTTTTCTTAACTGTCAACCATTAAATTTGCGCCCTAGCGGATGCTGTCCAGGACCTAGTTGTAGCACAATAAAATGTTGTACCTCAACCTCTATCGAATGACACCCATCATATAGGGTAGTGCGTACTCAGGACATTTTTTCTTGAAGCCCATTCGATCTATCAGGGGATAATTCCTACAAATGTGACAACACAAGTGGAATCAGTGTAATTGAGTAAATATTTTGATTTACTTTTACAAAATGCGTAATAATTAATCAAAAATACTGTCTCAATTAATCTGATTGAAGTTTTGATTAATTATTAATTTCTGATTATCCCTTATAAAATCCTGATTTTGTGTGAAAAATAAATCAGTTCCAGTTTAGATTTTGATTAAATTTTTTGATGAAGTTAAGTTTTAGTAAAGATTTCAACATTCTCCTGATTTTCTACTCGACAGGAGTTATCAATTACTATGTGGACGAAAAAGGGGAAACTAAACGAAATAAATTTGTTACAATTTTCAATGTTTTCAAAATTATTGCTATAAATGGACTCCACCTTACATCTTCGTATTATGTTTTGAACAACCTTGGGTGGATAAATATCCTAAAAACTGTCGAATTGCTAACAGCAGTTCTGAGGATATCTGTAACATTTCTTATGCACGATTTCATCGTAATTTTAAACAGTTTCAACAAAACTAAACAAGCTTCTCTAATGGAATTCAACATTAGGGTGGATCGTAATTTTTCCAAAAGATTTGGAATTATGTTAAAATATGTTAACGTGAACAAATGGGGATTTTGCAGCATAATTTCACATTTAATAATATTTCTGATGTTCAGCACTTTTTTGCTAGCAAATTCTCCGAATTTGGTTTTTTACATTTTCAATTTTTGTCGATTGTACGAAGAGTTTTTCCTAATGTTGCATTCGATTTATTTGAGGTTAATTTCGGATTATATTGCAGTAAAAATTGAAGAATTGACCAAATTATGCTCCCTCGATCGTGACTGTTTGGGAAAAATCAGTGAAACTTACGACGATCTAAGGAAATTTAAATTGATCGTTAATAAAATGCTTGGTTTCAAAATTTTGATCCAAATAATTTACGTATTTTCAAACTGTGCAATTGAAGTTTATTTGGCGATCTACATTGCAAGAGGAGAGGACTATAGCAAGCTAAATAGAGATCTCATGATCGCCATTTTTGAGGTTATCCCGATTTTTGTTGAGTTTTTTCTGCTTACTTATCACATGGACGTTATTCAGAAAAAAGTACAACTTGAAATAAAATTAAATACAAAACTATAATAATAGTATGTTTACAGGAGCAAGCCTTTAAGGACATGATTATTAAAATACAAACACCGAATTCTAATGCTGAATATTTATTTGATGATGAGCAAATTGTAAGTCATCTTTTACTACTTTGAACCCTCAATGCTTATAATCTATTACATGACACGTAGGGAAATGCAGTTCTAGCTCTCGAACACAAATCAAACAATTTTTCTCAGATTTTGACCCCAGCAACGTGTTTCTTGAATCAAGCAACAAATTCTAGATTCAATCAGCAGAGAAAATATGATTCTAGAAACGATTGCTTAGTTCAAGAAATTAAATCTAAAGAGTGGCCAGCCAAAATGACAGATTGGAATTGGTTTCATGATTGTAGAAACCATTGCTTGAATCAGTTCAGACCCATTTTATGCATTTGTGGCCCATTTTTAACGTTTTTCCACAATTTTTTTAACTTATCCTCAATCCAAATGCATTAAACTTTTGATACAAATCTATTAAAATTAAATCCAATTTATTAAATTGACATTAAAACTGTCTTGAGTTGAGATGAAGGACGATATTTTAGATTGAAGTATAATAATTTTTGAATTAAAATTGAGTATACTGTTTAAACCCAACTTATTAAAATATAAACCAATTTTTTTCTGTTTTTCTGAATAATTTTACAAAATGTACAATTTTTCAGACATTTTTAGACAGATTAAATATAAAACTTCTGAATGAATGGCCAAAAATAACAGCCTGTGGACTTTTTACAATTGATTTAACTATATTTTTCAATGTAAGTGTAAAATAGATAAATGAATATAACTAAACAAATATAACTTTCTAATCTATTTTTTTTTATCCTAAAGGTTTTCGCTGCTATCGTGACCTACATCCTGATTTTGTTCCAACTTCAAATTATTGAGAATAATTAAAAATTATTGTTGTGTGTGTTTTTCCCTAATCCCTATTCAGATAATTTCAGAAACGATATTTTTAGTACAAACTAGTTTTTTAGGGAAAAGACCTAAAATAAATAGTTAAAAGAACTGAAAAAAAGATTGCCCATCCCAGAAAAAAAGATTGTAAAATTACTGTACATGCTATGGTAGAAAAATACCTTTGAAGATGATAANATCTTGTCTCCATTATTATACAACTACCATACATTCACTGGGTGGTAGAATGGTAGAATTTATTTACCATAGAGGTTTACCATTGAGTTACCATGAAACAGGTAGTAGATCAAATTGCGTAAAAAATTATTTAAAAATTATGTGCTAATTTTCTAACCACTAATAATTCATATAATCTATAAATGTAAAAGAGTTGCGAAAGTGACATTTATTGCTTAAATTGAATGATAAAGCTAATTACTACTACAAGGGCCAATGTGAATGTTAGTTTTTAAGATTTTTTTTTCATGACGTCATTGATATTTTTTTAAGCTATATAAAATATATAGTAGTTCTGTGTTTAACAAAAATACTGTAAGTTTTATGGTTTTTATATGTCAGTTTAGTATTGATCTGTATGGTAATTATTAAAGTTTACCATACATACCATATAATCTGCAGTTTACAAACAATATTATATAGTACCTTCATGGTAGTTTTTTTTCGGAATGTGAACTAAAATAATTAGTTTTTGAAAATATGGTCTAAACCGTGCACTAACTCTTCTGGCAAAGTTTGAAAACTGAACTAAAACTAATAGTTCGAATCTCGAACTAAAACAAATAGTGGGTAGACTTTTGCTAGGATTTCATTAAAATGAACTAAAATTTTAGTTTCCAGAATTATCTGTGTAAATTGCAGTAAAATAACAAAAATAATTAGAAAGAGTTATTTATTTGGCAGAATTTTGGACAGAAAAAAGTTGGCATTTGTAATGTTATAAAATACCTATCTAAGATGTGATGATATTTTGTTTGAAATTTTGGACCAAAGAGGGGTAAAACAAACCTCCAAATCGATTTATTTTATTTTACTATTTTTCTTTGGTAGTTTTAATTAGTTCAATTTAAAATATAAAAAATATTCTACTATTTTTAAT
>JXPH01010134.1:0-12869 GCA_001014845.1 Mochlonyx cinctipes | reverse complement strand
CTGGGGTAGAAGCCCCTTATTATACTACTGCTTTCAATCTAATTAATGTTTATGCTGACTTATGATGTTTACTTTTATTGTATTTGAAGTGGATTGTGGGCGTGAAGCTAATTAGTATTTATATAAATTGAAACAATATAATAATAATAAGGCTTATAGGTACCCTATTGGGACCAGGCGAGTCCTCATATTTCAGAGAACTTTCTAGGTATTAGTGGACCTACAACAGCTTATAGTGGATTCAGAACCACCACAACTTTAATGGTTATGCTAATGAGTTACCAACTCATTGAGCCCTTCAAATCATGTTCAGTTTTTATTGCATGGAAACTGACTAACCTGACATACACACATATACCACCACAATCATAGGTTATATAATTGTAGATGGTAGTAGGTGTATGCATATTTCACAGACTGCCTGTTCTGTGTTCTATTTATAGAAATATTGACAATTCAGATTTATTACAAACTGAAAATCAACAATCCAATTCAATAGAACACAGCAGTTTGTACCGGGAAACGAACTCAGAACCTAGTGGATGACAGGCTAGCGTGCTAACCACTCAACCACACAGTCGTCATATTGAAATACTCTGATTAAAAATACTTCTTCACAAAATATGAGAATTGAATTCTTCCTTGAGTAATCTGCAAAAAACATTCGCAGATTTCCAATTTCGATCAAAAGTTGTCTGTCATGGGTGGTTTGAGGTAGGTTTTCAAGGTCTGGATATGAATTCGTCGAGACACTTTGGAAAAAATCTATGGTTAGGTCAACCATTCAAAAATTTAATAATCTCTCAACGGATCTTTACTGAAGACCTCGTTAACAATGCGTAACTATACGATTTCAATTTTTTTTTAATCAAAAACTGCCAAATGCGAATAAGTTTTGCAAATTTGTCCTCGAATGAAACCAAATTTCGCCGACAGGAGGCCGGATCAAGTTTTTTATCTTCAAAATCCATAATTCTAGAAAAATAAAATTGTTATTTCGCCAAATTGCACATATGACCTCCCCTCTAGATCTATTGTACTTGGTAGATTTTTAAATTTTTAGTTAAATTTTCAATAATTAGGTACACACTAAATAACAAAAATCTGTAAACATGCAGAAAGTGCTCAATTTTGAACTGCAAAAATTTTTACAAAAGGTTTGCGTTTAACTTATTTTACACTTTGCATAAATGGTGGAGTAGTTTTTTCAGAACAAAAATCTCGCGAAAAATAATTGTGAAAATAAGTTGTAAAAGATTTTTAATGGATATTTTAGACAAAAATAAAGTTTTACGCAATTGTGCAATTTTTCAAAATTAAAACTAAATTTTGACCAAGTGGTTCCAAGTTTGACTTTTATTTTGCGATTTTTACCTAATCGGTATTTTGAAAAACTGGTTTTGAATCGGAACTGAGTATGTAGTATCTTTCAGAATTGTTGTGGATTTTTCACTGTTTCAATTTCAAATCCCAGTGTTCTTGTGTCTTTGTGGCATACTTTACAACATAACGAAACAAAAGATTACACACAGTACATAAATACAAATAAATAAAGCATATTAAATTTTGGTACAGCCGAAAATCCTCTGCCCAGTCCTTACACCATAATCTAACTTTCATTTCCCCCAACACTGCCAAATTCCTAATCAAAAATGAATAAAATATTTGAAATTGATTTCAATTTCAAGACCTTATTTATTTATGAAATGTATCATCTCCCAATGGTGGCTTGAAATATATTAGGACAAAAATTATTTACAAGAGCTCCACATCTACTTATAGATTCTCTCATTTTATCTTATAATATATGATAATATTAGAAATATATAGAACGATACTTAATAAAGAGAGAGGAAAATGAATCTGCAGAAAAAAGCATATTAAAAAAGTTTCGTCAAAGCAAAACTATCTACTGAATAAATTTATTTTCCTCCTTTTCAACTTTTCTTCTTTACCTCTATAAACATAACAGAAGAAAAAGTAAAGCGTTGAAATTCACGCATAATCGTCAGTTCAAGACGGATAATTAATAAACCCAAAATAAATTTGATTCAATTGTCTCAATCGTGCTTATAATAAAAACAATAATTTAGAGCACTTGACGCTAAATAGAAGGGGACAATTTTAAAAGACTTTCAAGGCTTTGGCTTAAAAATTTCCCATCCTTGGTCATGTCTGGGCTCTACAAGACAACTAATCCTAAATGTCCAAAATTTGAGATTGCCTAATTGAAAGAAGCAAAACACCACCTTCTTCTGCAACACTCTGCGAGAAAAATTTGCGGAACAAAACAATAACACGTCGGACATCCAGCAGGAGTGGGATGGTTTCAAGTAAACGGTTTCAGAAAATTACGAGAAGGAGCTTGGCATAGTGAAATACCGAAAGCAAGATTTTGTATCTTCTTTTACGTGGTCGCTTATTGATTGGCGGGAGAGTGTTAAAAAATACGTAAAATCAGCTCAAAGTAATGATGAACGTAAAGAGGCGTAAGAGCGATATGTAATAAACAAGTGAGTGAAACGGGAAATCAGAAATGACAGGTTACAGGAGCAAAACAGATAGATGCAATGGCACATCAGGCAGAATCCACTGCGGCAGTATATATACATACATACACAGCAAAAAAGAATCCAGCTTAAATTACCGAACAAACGTTCGGAAATTGTGCAACACCTGAATTGTTGTAAAATTCAACTCATTCATTTTGAATCGCCTATATATTCTTTAACTCCTCTAATTGAATTTTACGTATGATTGTCTATAATTTTAAAATTCAACTCAAAGAGCTGAATTTTACGATTACTTAATAGTATAAAATTCAAATTTGTTTTTACTGTGTAATATGCTGGACCTATACAATTTCATAAAGAAAATTGCAAATACTAACCGTAGCAGGAGCGAGTGTTCCAGTAAAAGATAAGAACCGGGTGCTATTGACCAATGTAAAAAATCAGGTGCGTAGGCAGCACTTGTGAGCACTTATCAGGAGTGTTAATCCTGCAAAGAGATGGATTTGAAATACCAGAAGTGAGGTAACACTCCATCTACTGTTTCAAAAAATTAGGGAACAGGAGTTATTTCCCCAGGACTGGCAAAATAGCATTATTCTAAAATTCCCGGATACCGGAGATCGAACTGATTTTAACAATTGGCATGCCATTTATGTCCATTGTGTCGTAATGAAAGTGTTTTCTAGGATAATTCTTTAATTCGTATAGTAGAGATGATAAGCAAATTGCTTCGTCCTGAACAGGCAGGTTTCAAAGCTCGCAAAAAAAAGGCCACGAGTAATCATTTGGAGCCTCCTCATACCGCGAAAGAGATTGAAGTCACTATGTTTTGCTGACGATAAATGTGAGCTTGCAGATAAGCTATTAGAGATGCAATATAAAGTGAACAACCTAGAACGAGAGCTTGCTAAAGTTGACTTAAAAATCAACGGTAGCAAAACAAATGCGCATATATACAGCCTCCAATATTCCTCTAATGCTAGCCAACAACCCCATAGAGTGCGTAACATAATTCCAGCAACTGGAGAGTATTGTTAACAAAGACTTCGGTGCAGCTGATGCTGAAACCAGAAGGGACTGGTGCATCCATCGTCTTTAATCGTATATGGTGTTATAGCACCAGAATTAAAATCAACATATTTAGATCATGCGTACTATCTGATTGAGAGACCTGGCTCGTTGGACATAAAACGAAAAAGATTGAAGATTGTCATCAAGCACTAGTGTACAACCCGAAGGTAACAAAAGAGGACGACTGAAAAACACCTTGCGTCACTCAATTCTTGCGGAAGCTAATGCTTGGGAAGTTCAAAGTGGCAGCTCTTCGTTTCACAATATATGGAACTTGAAGCATATTGCACTCTGACCTACGAGATGGCGACTTTTTATTGATGGTCTATGGTCTTAGAGGTAGTTTAGCATCACCGTTGAAAAAGCTAAAAGTAAGAGGGTAGTAAATGTCCCAACAATCTTAAGCCTATATTACCAAAGACAATGAAAAGTAAGATATCCAGAAACAGTGATTTGTTTTTGGTGGGTGCCTAGTGGATCTCAAATGCAAAAACTTTCAACAACCAAGAACCCTCCAAGAAACCAACCAAAAACATCTCAAAAAATAACCACAGATACAAAAAATACAAGAGGTGGTGCGCTTTTCAATAGGCATTAACACGAACCACGGATACAAACTAAAAGCAAAATTATACCAGATCTCCACCTCCACCTAACACCTCCTCGAAAACCAACCAAAAACAAAAAGTTACTCCATTCCACCTAAGCATGGATTTGGATATCTTTGTATTCATTGTCTTTGGTATTACCAATAAATAAAAGTCCATAGTATCCAATTGGGACCAGTGAGTCCTCATATTTTAGATAACTTTCTAGGTATTAGTGGACCTACTGCTTATAGTGGATTCCGAACCACCACAAATTTAATGCTTATGCTAATGAGTTATCAGTTCATTGAGCCCAGCAAGTCGTGTTCAATTTTTTATTGCAAGGAAACTGACTAACCTCACATACACACATACCACCACAATCATAGGTTGTATAATTGTAGATGATAGTTGGTGTATGCATGTTTCACAGCCTGACTGTACTGTGTTCTTTTTATAGAAATATTTACAATACAGATTTATTACAAACTGAAAATCAATAATTCAATTCAACTGAACACAGTAGCAGTACCGGGAATCAAACCCGGAACCTAGTGGATGTGAGACTAGCATGCTAACCACTCAGCCATTCGATTGACACCAATGGTGTTTATTATTAAGATGTACATTTGTCGAAGAGGAGTTATGAACAACGAATGTCTCAAAATGTTGAAGATTATCTGCAATATTCTTGATTATCTTAGTTTATCCCTTTTGTAGGCACGCTGATTTTTACTTATCGGAAGCTGATTGAGAGCGCTGTTTTCACTATATATTTCTAGCAGTCTTTCCATTGTTTTGAAAAATAACCACGATAAAGGATAGGCTGGAAGCTCGTTGCCTGGCTAGAATTAGGTTGATTTGGCTTCAGGAGCAATCAAAGTTTAAATGACTGCCAAACTTTAAGAATGTACCCAGACTGAGACATGATATCATAATAGTTTTAAGAGGCATAACAATAATGTGCTTAGTCATTTGTATAAGAGCCGTAAAGTTTTGTCTCTACTGGCTGATTTATATGGTTTGATGCTATCGATAGCTCAAATATAATATTGGAGTCATTTCATCAGTCCATAAATGTTCCGATCATTTCATGATTAAATTAATGTCTTAATGTCTGAGTCCTAGGGTCAATCAGCCCAGCAATTTCTAAAAAAATTAAGACAATGACCAAACAATTTTAAGTCTGTGTTCTCAGCTCATGACTATGTCCTAACGTATAAACAGCCCAGCAATATCCAGACCTGAACATTTTTGGTTCTAAGGCCAACAGTTAGACGTGATGTGACTGCTCTGGTGGTTTGATAGATAGAGCGTCTGCCTATAAACCACAAGTGTACGCGTTCAAATCCGACCAGTGGCGACTGAATTAACTTGCGTTTTTTCATCGTTGTCGAGAAGGTAAATTAGTTTATGAGTGCTATTAATAATGAATAATAGGGTAAACAAGGTGATTTCCGACATGTTTCATCAAAGCCATGCTATCAAAAATACACATCCTTGCAAAAACTTATGTATAGGATAGAAGGTAATCGAATGGCGTTCATGTCGAAGAGGTTAGTCAGTTTCTTCGCAGCAAAAATTGAACATGACTTAATGGATTCAATGAACTTTTAACTCATTAGCATAATCATTAAAGATGTGATGGTTTGGAATCCACTATAAGCTGTAGGTCCACTAATACCTAGAAAGTTCTCTGAAGACTCGCCTGCTCCCAATAGGGTACCTATAGGCCTTATTATTATTAACAATTAGACATGGATGACTTTTTGACTTTTTTGTTCCAATTTTTTATAATACGAAAAAATACTCTGTAATCTACCTTGTGTTTTATTCCAGTTTACTTTATCGATATCTTATTTGTATAGTGGGATGCATATCTTTCTACAAATCTCAATCATTTATTTTGTTCACTTCACTTTGGGATTTATAACAGATTTAACTTTAGGTTTCATTGCATGCTGGAAAAATATTTTCGTTACAATACCGCATCATAACAAGGTTCTGCATGTACGGATGGAGTACATGCAATAATTAATAGCGAAATATATATAAAAATAGAATCAGTAAAATGAAAAGCAAATCGAATTTACATTTCAAGCATGGTACAAATAAAACGAATCAATAAAAATGTTTTCCATAGAATTGAATGAGAGATTTTGAATGTTTAAATTGATGAAATCAGTATTGGGACCAACGTTTTACAATTTATTTTTTATTTTAAAATGTTTTTCCACCCATTTGATATGTTATTGAATGTTCTGGGTTTAATTTGCTACATTTTCTACAATTTGTTCGATTTGGTTTTTGATTGCAGCGGAATTTAATTGGTCGGATTCGCCAAAAACTACAGGTAAAAAAATCTTTATTACTCTGAAACTTTCTTTACTACATTCACAAAACGGGGTCAAACATAATGTTTGGTGACGTAAATCTTGTAATGCGCAATTCTGGAGCGCTGATGCCAATAATATGTAATAATGTAAAACAAAAATTGGTACAATATTAAATAGTAGATGCCAAACCATAACCAAATGATTGGTTTCATCAATCAAGGAATGCAATGACCTAAGAGGTTCTCATGGTTTCGAATATTTTTAATGGGCTCTATATTCCAGTCCAGTTTGTTCAGAGCAAACACAAATCTAACTTGTTTCTAATCATGTTGGACACAGGCGCTATATGGTCAATATGATTACATTTCTTCGATAAACCAATCTATATAATGGAAGAAAGGTATTGGAGAGGCCTTAAAACCCAAACCTTGCCAAAATGTATTTTAAGCACGTTTCAGACATTCCTGAACACAAATTGGCCGTTAACTAACTATACGTAACTACGCATAACTAACTATACGTACGTAACGATGTAACGGAGTGAGTCACCACGATAACTCACGTAAATTTCGAGGCGCTAATCATATTGNTGAGCTCAAATTTGAAATATAGGCTTCTAGAAAGCATCCAAGAACAGCTCCTATCGTAAATTGGCTTTCAAATCGAGGGGCTAATCATATATGAAAAATATGTACATAAAAGATTTTTTGGGACTTTGTGGACTTTTTGGGCTTTTTTCGAACATTGTGGACTTTTCGGGACTTTTGGGATCTTTTGGGATTTTGTGGACTTTTTGAGATTTTTTTGGGATTTAGCGGACTTTTTAAGACTTTTTGGGAGTTTGTGGACTTTTTGGGTTTGTTGGGATTTTTGGGACTTTTGGAGATTTTTTGGACTTTTTTTGTGAAGTACATGGATTTTTTTTTATGATTAGCCCCTCGGTAAATCTCCGCTGAATTGGGTGGAAATTTGCATGAATAATTTTTTCTGGTTGCACCTCGGAGTAGATTGAAAATTGGCTAAATCAGGTCAGTGGGCTACTATACAAATCTTCCACACATTTAGTGATATTTTGAGAAGAAAAGATCCGATGTTGATGAAAACTGAAATACGAACTTGGCTTGAATGTCCAACAATAATTTCAATCTGAAATTGAATATGGTACTATTCATTTCTGGTGCTTCCAAATACCAGACAATCTTGAATAGCTCGGAAAATTTTAAATAAACTGCTGAAATTTGTAACATATAAACCTAGACAAGATTTAAATCGAGATCCAACATCAAATTAAACGAAGTGACATTAGAAGCAAAAGTAACCGGAGTGATGATAAGAGCGGAAGTATAGAAAAACCGGAGCAACGCCAAGAGTGGGAGCAAAAAAAGACGTTGGATAAAAGTAATATTGCAATGCTACGAATATATACAATTTATGGTATTTTTTAGTTTTTGAATTTGACGTTCCGTTTCCGAGAAAGAAAAAAAAGCGTGTACCCGCGTTACCCCTCTATAACAGCACTGGTTGGATACTAACAATGAAATTAAGTGCGTATATCAAATTAGTCGGAGCGAGGTTGGAGCAGGAGGCAACCAGCAACCGAAGTGACGTTAGAAGTGGAGGCATATCAAAAAGCTGGATTGCAGTATTGAAAATTAGTCGGAGCAACGTTGGAAGCGAAGCTATAAAAAATAAAGGCAGAGCAACGTCAGAAACGATCTAATCGAAAGAAATTATAAATATGAAAATTCGATATATTCATCACATAATATTTATATTGCTGTCAAATATATTCAATCCTCTGAAAATAAAATTCATTAGCGATGAACGCAACGAACATTTAAAGTGTTTTTAATGTTCTAACTTTATGTCTTGCACTATATGACACTCAGACTTGTATCCTTTGCCCGGATTGTGATCATACTAATAAAGAAAAAATGTTTTTTCCCCTTTTGGGGACAATTAACTGCTAGTTTTAGTTTATTTTATTATAATAACGAAAAATGAGGACAATTTGACAAAGTAAACTATTAGATCTACTGGGGAGCTCATATCATTTGTAACTCGACGAAATAATGACAAATTTGTTTTTTCTAGAAATATAGATTTTAACGATACAAATCCTGATCCGGCCTTATGTTGGTGAAATTTGGCTTCATTGGAGTAAAATTTTTCAAAAAATACTCGGAATTTACCAGTTTTTGACAAAAGAAATCAGTGGTATGGTATGGCCAGGAGAAGAAATGGAAGATCACAACTTCCACTTATTCTGTTGACCTAACCATTGACATTGACATGGACAATTTTGTACAATTTCAATTTTGGTCTAAGTTCCTTAGCAAAATTCAAGACTCTGACCCATATTTCAGATTTTAAATTTTTTTATGACAAGTGCCGCATTAGACCATTAGGCCCTCTAGACAACCTAAAAGGCTTCTAGAAGATCTAATTGGCAATTTGATCCAATTTCAATTAAGTTCCAAAGTCGTTACCAAAATACCAGGCTGTTACCAAAATTTCAAATTTTTAAGATTTTTATACACTAATGACACAAAAAAAAGATCCTCTGGTAGGAGTCCCCAGATCGTCCCCATAGACCGATTTAGACAATTGTGACGGAAGATATGGTTAGAAAATCTTTTCTATTCATTTTTATCAGTACATTTATTTTGTACATGAGAGGGCTTCAATCGATTAAACAGAAAATTTTAGAGCTTTGAGAGATTATTAAATCAGGACTCCACATCAATTTTGACCTCAAACGGATCATGGACTACCGATTTATAGATTTAAAACTGGTAAATTCAGTTACTTTTGCACCAAAGCCCATACATATATAGAAAGAAAGGAGATTTCATATCAAAAAACACTTTTTCACAAAATATGGGAATTGAATCCTTCCTTGAGTAATTTGCAATAAACATTCGCAGATTGCCAATTTCGATCAAAAATTGTCTGTCATGGTGGTTCTAGGTGGGTTTCAAAAGTCTGGATATGACATACTTTGAAGTGACGATTTAGATAGGAGCTTTATGGTTCTCTTGACGGCCCCTTATTGAGAACTTTGCATAGAAATTTTTTAAAAATCTGAAATTTGGGTTACGGTCTGGTGTTTTAATAACGAACTTGGACCTAAACTAGAATTGGATGAAAGCGACGATTTAGATACAAATCCTCTTGAGAGCCCTTTATGGGGAGCTTTGCATAGATTCTACAAATCTGAAATTTGCGTCATTATCTGGTATTTTGCTAAGGAGCTTGGACCAAAACTGAAATTTGACAAAAGTGGTCATTTAGTGTATAAATTTTTTTAAGTTACATAGTTTTGTTCAGAAATGCACTAAAAAGTAAATAATTTTTTTTTTTTAGTCATATGGTGGCTCAAAATAATGTCGAAGAGGTTAACCAGTTTCCTTGTAGCAAAAATTGAACATGACTTGATGGGCTCAATGAACTGGTAGCTCATAAACAAATTGTGATGGTTTGGAATCCACAATAAGCTGTAGGTCCACTAATATCTAGAAAGTTCTCTGAAATAGGAGAGCTTGCCTGATCACTCTTGGGTACTATAGGTTTTATTATTATTTCATTATTATTATCGATTATTATTATTAAAAATAACGGGCACCCAAGAGAACTTTTGAGGTCATTGCGTGCAGGTATCTTTCAGGAAACTGATCATTGAGAGAACAGATCGGAATGTCAATTACTAGCGTGGTAGAAAAATCTCAGGTCTAGTCTCAAAATATAATCCTATGTACAACCATCACACCACGCAATGACTCCGCTAAGTCTCTTATGGGTTAATATCGTGAAAATTAAAATTAAAAATTTATTTTAAAATCTCTGATGTGGAAAATAAATGAATGCTGTAAAATGTTCTCTCAATATCACTCAAAAAAGTTATTTTGCGCACCCATATCCGTCCATTTATTTCCTACCCTTTCTGCACATTTTTTGGCAATTCATCAATCCTGAAAGCACACTCAAAATATAAAAACAAGCTCAAACATATCATGTACAATAAAGGTTCAACAACCACCACCATAAAGCTAAAAAACAAATAACTAAATCGAATCGAATCGAAAACAGAAAGCAGAAGAGGAAAGGTCAAATCGAAATTTCAGAATTAATCAAACAAATTGGTAACCAAATTGTCTCAAAACAATATATACGAAATAGAATTGCATGCATTTAGGAAATAAATCGGAAATTGTTTGGCAAAAATTGGTAAAGTGATATGTGATCTTAAAAACTTACTTCCAATTTCAATTCCAATATTCGACATGATATACATGTACATTATCTCTGCTCTACACCACACACACACACACTCTCCATTCATTTTCATTTCTATTTGCCGAACCCAAACCAGAGTTCATTTTCATCGTGTGTATAGAAAATGGGAAAATGAGAAATGAAAAAGAAGCATAAGCAAAGCATAACATTGATATAGATAAATAGATATCTATCTAATATCTAAACGTTACATCGTCGTCGTCGTCGTCGTCGTCTCCTCACCATCATCGCATCACCAGAACATACATGTATGTATGCTATGCATGAATGAGCTGTGGCTTTGACTGTGGAGGAAAAGCTGAATTTCCATACGTAACGGAACGCTATCCACCAAGCAAAGCAACATTGGAATTATGGAGGTTGATGAAACGGATACACAAAACATATAAAAGACAGGAGACACATTGTCTGACTTCTCGATACGAGACAAATAACAAAATTTAACTATAGTGAAATTGGATTGTCAACATAAATTGATTATATTTTTAAATATAAAATGTGTATATTTTTTGGGGCTGTTATGGGGAATGGTTGTGGGGGAGGTTGGTGGAGAATCTGGCTTTTAATGTATTGTACAAAATTATCGCAGATTTTGTGGAATTTTAAATTTCATTCGCCCCTATATTTTGAATTGTGGGATTCAAGTTATAGAATTGGGAGAATAAACTTATATAAAATTTAGAGATTTTTCTTAATTCACAGCTATGACATTCCTCTCTAAAAATTAGTTGACCATACAACACGTGTCAAACAACAACGTACTTCTTTTTATCGCATTAAAAATGTTGAATAGAGTACTAAAAACGAGCATATGCGGGGAGTTTTAATTCATTACTTTCTTTTGAAGAAGAGCATAGCTGAAACATATCGTATTCCTCAGGAAACATATGATGAAGATAGAGAATAGCAAAGGTTCCATTATGGAAACCTGTGGAACTCAGTTTCTCAACGACAACCTCTCCAATTTAGCATCGAAATTCTCAACATACTGGCTCTGACTGGACAAGTAAGACAAGATCATTTCAAATTTCAAGAGCTATGTCCCCCAGATTGTATTTCTCCAACTTTCTACACAATAAAATATGATTAACAGTATCGAAAGCTTTCGAAAAATCCAAAAGAACTAACACTGTTATCATTCCCTTATCCTTGTCAATACGGTATGGACAAGGACAATAACAAATGATGAAGTTCTGAAAAAAAAAAATCTGTTAAAAAAATTCTCAAATTTGATCATGAATGATCCTTTCGAAAGCCTTGGAAATTGCTGGTAAAGTCCTGAAACGCTGCAAGTTCCAGATTCCAAAGAACTCTGATCTAACTTTGAGCGCTTCATGGACGTCCAAGGTCGTCCTTGTAGAATTCAAATCTGCAGTCGTGGTGGTTTTAACAGGTACATGCCTGTCATTCAACATAGTAACGCATTATTTGAAGTAAAGAACTTGTTCATTTATAGGATTTGGGAGTGGGAAGATTGACCAATTTATCATTCACAAGATTTGGAACGAGTGAAAGTTACAGGAACAGGGTCGCTTTTGACTTTGTATATCGTGATCAGTAAGACCTCTGAGGGACGCTTGAATTAAATTATGCATTCGACCAGTGTCATTACGAAATACGAAATCAATTAAGGTTGACCAACGAGTAGGATGATAATGCGTAGCAAAGCTAGGCAAAATTTTGAATGAAAGTGAATCAATCATACAGAGCAGATTTTTTGATTCATCGAAGTCATGGATGTTTGTATTGAAATCGCCCATAACCAGAATATCAGTGTAAGTTCCAGAGAGATCTGACAGTATGTACCTAAAATGGTTGATGAAAGCTACACTGTCACACCATAAACGATACCTACTATGTAGAATCTTAATGAACATAAATTTGACAGATGCACCAGCATCGGATATATATTCCTTCATTATCTTGGCNGGAACCAGTTCGATCATGTCGAATGATTTTATTGTTTGGAAGTTCCACCTGATGCTTGCTGGAAATGGACTTCTTTAGCCACGATTCACAAATACGAAAGAAAAAGTTTTTTGAAAGAAAATTTTTTTTGTCTGTGT
>JXPH01010128.1:0-17760 GCA_001014845.1 Mochlonyx cinctipes | reverse complement strand
TATATATTATATGGGGTGTCATATAGCAGACCTATCACGCAATATTGAAACCGGGATTTGAACCTAGGTCGTCAGATGTGTTGATAACGTCATGCGTAGAAAAATCCACGCCTTAACCCATCAAGCCACCTGACCCCCCCTAGCTGTCACTTTGCACGGAAAAATGAAGAAAATCTAAGAGTTTCTAAGTCTAGTATTTTATTTGAATCTCTGCGCAAAACTCCGAATTAGACTAAAGTAGCCAAATAGGTTAATTGACTGGCCTAATAAGTGGAATTTTGTGTGGAAAATTCATAAGTCTAAGATTAATTTCATTATAGGTTGTCACTTCGGTTAAAGCCTTGAAACAAACCTATCTTCAGGCGAAAGAAAAGTAAAGCCGTTCTGAGGGCATCTTAGGTTGCTTTGTTTATCAAAATCTTAAAAATCTGGACACAAAGCTTTACTCGAGGATTTGATCATATGGTAAAACAATAATTTTTAGCAGCACACAAAATATATCATCAACAACAAAAAATAGCAACATCAACATACTGGTTTGAACTTACAAATAAAAATAATAAATTCATTACATAAGAACAAAAGATTGTCGATTACAGCTAATTTCACCCTAACTAAACAGAATTATTAATGCCTTGCATCTTAATTATAATTTTTTATATATTTTATTAGTTATTAGTTATTAGGTATCGTAATATTATAACAACTATATTTATTTATGGCCACTACTAATACTTAGGTTTGTCAAGTTTTTCTAATCAATTAAAATTTGCATCTTAAAAATGTCAAAAGAGCAAACTTTTTTCGAGAAGAGAAGCACTGGAAGAAAAAAGTGGAGATAAAGTGACGCATCATTACGTTGTTTATTTTATTTGCAGTTTAACATCATAAAAGTTGTTATCTGATAATACTAAATAATTGTAATGGCAATAAAATAGTATTTTTAATGTAAATAATTACATCAAACATCATTAAACACGTAAATGTAAATGATTTTGACATTTACGATTATTTCCTGGCAAATTTGTTTGTTTTGTGTTGAACAAAATTCAGATGTGGAAGCAGCAGAGAGATAATGATAACGTGGCTTACATGAATAATTGTGGCAATGTGACTTTGATGACATTTAGATAAAAGATTATGTTCTTAGACAAGTTCAAGACTGTTCATCTGTACCCTGTCACACTGCGTGCTCGTTTATTATATAGCTGTTCAGCTAAGGTGTCTCTTATTTTGCAAATTTTGGAAAGTTCTACACGGCTATGATAGCTCACAGGGCTAAAACAAATCCTTGAGCCCAATCGGTTAAGGTTTAGGGGATACTACCGGTAAAAAAAGGGACCGAGGTGGCCATTTCCGAACCCTTTCAATTTTTGGAACATATTTTTTTCTTATGAAAAATAACTTCTCCTTTTCACTTTTAGCTTTTCATCACAGTTCCTGATGTGCTAAATTTGGGATAATATTATTCTCTCTGCTGCTTCCAATCACCAGACTTTCTTGGATAACTCTGTAAATACTTTTCCAATCCTCTTCAAAATTTGCATATATCATCTTTGTTGAAGTCTAAATCCAATTCATATCACAAAATGTACAATAAATATGAAAGAAAAGCTACATAATCCACTTTGTGATTTCCTACGTTTCATCTAAAAGTTCGATATATTAGACAAAGCTGTACTACTGTTAGTTGAATAGGGGAGTACTACGTTTGCTCGAAGCTCGGTTCTCCGAATCTTGTTTCCCCGAACACGTTTTCTCGAAGCTCGTTTCTTCGAATGGTACGTTTTTCCAAAATGATACGTTTACCTGAAGCGGAGCTCGTTTCCCGGTATATTGGTATATTTTTAGTTCGTAGCTCTATTAAGAGCCCCATTTCTGGATCACCATTCTTCGACATAGTTAAGATTTGAATAATTTTTTTAATCTTTTCTAAAGAAAGGAAAATTCTAGGAAAACTATTCGGGGAAACGATATTTGGGCAAACTAGTAGGTATGCCAGTAAAAATAATTATTTCAATATTGATTTGTATTTGTACCAGGACCGGTAAACTTTCAACCGGTGTCGAACCAAAACACAACTTTTTAGTGGGGGCAGCTTTGCCATTTGAATTTTCGTCAAATAAATCCACCTATTACACGTAAGTTTTTACATAATTTTCTATAATGACACATTGAGGAAACATATTTTTATTATAAATTCTATAAATGCTGGTGATAAAATATAGAGACTGAATGGCACGATAGATTGTAAAACAAATAAATAGTTACATAAAAGTAAAACAAATGTTTCGCTTCATTTAGTTCATGAGGTACGGTAGGTAAATAGATATTTCCTATTAAAATTCTTCACTCTATTTATGGGGCAAATAATAATTTTAGTTTTTCTTTCTTTCCCTCATCATATCTATAGATATAAAAGAAAAGCTTATGTATTCAGTAAAATTTTAAAAATTTTGATTCCTCGGGAAAAGTTTCTCCAAATGGTCTAAAACGCGTAAACCACCGGAACAAAATCCGTATATGTGTTACGTAAGTCTCATCCGATTTGACTGAAATTTTATCTGGGAGCTTTCTCATAAAAAATGTGAAGAGTTCGTTAGTGGGGCTAATCAGGCCACGATGTCTGGGGGCTACCATACAAACTCACTAGAATTTTTTTAGCAACTTGAGTTACGAGGGTCGATCAATAAGTAGCCGTGGTTGAAGATAGGTGACGTTGTCGAGGGAAATTGGCATTACCATCTTGTACTGTCATTTGTCACATGTATGGTATCATGAAAAAAATTCAGACCGATTCATAGGTTAGTTTTTAATTGGCAGCCAGTTCAGTTGTATCACACTCACACGTTTTTCGTGTTTCTCGATAAAATGTAAAAAACAGTATCGACCCGTAATTCACTTTTTAATTTTGGATGGAAAAACATGCGAAGAAATAAGGACTATATAAGGACCCTTCACCATCTATGGCAACCATAAGATATTGGTTCAACGAAATTTAAACGTAGTCGTACGTCTGGAAGAGCGCTCAGGCCACCCGGCAGACGTTGTTACCGAGGAAATCGTTGAAAATGTCCACAACATGATTCTCGGTGATCGCCGAACGAATGATGGCAAAGTAGCAGAGACCGTGTCGTACGGAACGGCAATTAATATTTTACATGATAAGTTAAGCATGAGAAAAGTGTCGGCCTGATGGGTGCCACGATTGCTCAAGTTGGACAACAAATGGATACGGCTGTCAATGTTGAAGCAGTGTTTGAACCTCTTTAGGCAAAATTCACAGAAGTTTTGCGTCGAGTCGTCACCGTTGATGAAACCTGGGTCCATTATTATACACCAGAGACCAAGCGACAGTCAAAACAATTGATTTTCGGGTTGAATCTGCTTCGAAGAAGGCAAAGACGGTCCCATCGGCCGGAAAGGTCATGGCCACACTTTTTTGGTATTCCAAGGGAATAATCCTCATGGAATATTTGCAGAAAGAAAGAACGATCATGGGGCAGTACTACAGTAAATTATTGGACCAATTCGATGCAAAATTGAAGGAGACACTGCCCCATTTGACTAAGAAAAAAGTGCTGTTTCACCTCGATAACGCACCAGCACATTCATCCAGAATTATCGCAGCCAAATTGGATCAACTGCACTACGAATTGCTGCTGCACCCACCGCACTTGCCCCTATCTGCGGCTTCTTTCTGTTCCAAAACATGAAAACGTTATTTGGATTAAACAATTCTGTTTAAATGAGGTTATCGTCGAGACAGAAGCGTGTTTTAAAGAGTTTGAAAAATTATATTTCTTGGAGGGGTTAAAGAATTGGAAAATAATATTGTGGTAAATACCCAAGACCAGTTCCTAAAAAAGTTTGACTGTAGGACATCGGTACCAGGAATTTCCAGAATTCTTGAGTTCTAGTGATCGGAATGAGCTCAAATTTGGAATATAAGCTTCTGTTAGGTAGTTTCCTTGTACTTCTAATTACCAGACTTTCTTGCATAACTCTGTAATAGCTTATCAGATCCCCTTCAAAATTTGCAGCAATGATTTTTGTTCAAGTCTAAGTCGGTTCCTACCATAAAATTTACAATATAAAAAGAAAAGCTACATAATCCACTTTGTGATTTCTTACGTTTTTAAATACCTTCTGTCAGTCAAGGCCGACAATTGTTCGTGCTGGAAAAAGTATTTCATCTTCATGAAACTCTTCCTATAAATATAGATATCGTTTAGCAATATCGTTTTTTTTTGTAATTTAACCTGGTTACACATGTTATTTGAATTCACGACACGTTATGGGGTTATAAGGTGCATTAAATTACTCTCAACGTCCTTGAACTTGATCAATAATATAAATTCTTTCTTCCGGCATTTGAATCTAATTTGATTATCTACGCTGTGCTGACTAATATTTTCCGGTGTTTACCTTTACACAAATAAATCACGTCTAGTTAAACAAAAGCCAATAATAATTTCTAGCCCTGAAAATTTGTCACAAACAATTTTTAGTTTTTTGTAAGTACACGGAAAATATTGATTCTGTGCAAAAACAGTATTGAATCCAAGGTATAAACAAATAAAAATAATATTTTCATGCTCCAACCAATTTCAGCTGTCCTGTCTTGGTCGGTGTGCGAAAAAGCATAAAAGTATGCATGAAATTATGTGATTAAGTATCTCTGTGTATAATTAAATTATAGTCAGTTTTAATTTTTAATTCAAAACGCGTTCAGTAGACTAGCTTTTAAATGAATTTAAATTGACTCATTAGTGGTTCAGCGGGGGAGGAGCGGAGAGCTATCTGAAATTGAACTGACCTCACGTGCTGGACGTGGAAGTTGCTGACGCTAAATTGTGGTATTGAAGGCCTGTTTTGATGCATAAACGATTATTAATTAGCTTTTTCGTCTATGAGAGGATACATCGAACCGAGTTTTATAAATTTCCAAAAATTAAAAAACCCGGATCCATTACAATAGTCTAGACTTTAACTTTTCTAGTTTGAGGAGTTATATAATATTGTGTGCAGTTCACAAGTATGATTTGATTATTGTTTTGTTTCCACCAACTGTGAATAAGTTTATCGGATCATTTTTGAGCATATAGTAATTTCGGAGTATCCAACATACAGGCAGATGCTGGAAGATAGACGTAGAACTGTGTCATATATAGGAAGATGCGGAAGGGGAACATAGAGTTGCCCCCGGCTCGTACAGGAAGATTCTGTAGGTGAACGCACAGTCACCTCGAGCTTATAAGGGAAAATGCAGAAGAGGGACGTAGAGTCGTCTAGGGTTAATACAGAAAGATGCTGAAGAGGTCTCTTTCAGAATTCTCGAGTTCTAGTGATCGTAATAAGCTCAAATTTGTAATATAAGCTTGCAAGTGCGCTAGAACACTTCTAATACTGTATTTGGAATACCATTATCCATTCCTGGTGCTTTCAATTACCAGACTTTTTTGGATAACTCTGTAAATTTGCCAATCGTCTTAAAAATTTGAACATTTTATCTTTGTCGAAGTCCAAATCCAGTTCCAAGCACAATATATACAATAAATATGAAAGAAGAGCTACATAATTCACTTTGTGGTATCTTACGTTTCTTTACATATATTTTGTAGACATTATTGAGTAATGATTTCATATTTAATCTTCTGATAAGAAATCATTGTAATTTTTGTTTCGGATAATATTGGCGGCCCTTTTTGATTTTCATTCTTAAAGTTGGGAATTTTAATTTATTTTCCGATTGTAATGTTTATTGCAGTTCCACAAATCATTGTGGGTAAAATTGATAGTATTATTCGTATTAAATAATATTTTCTATTTCTATTTTTAACATATCTTATCTCAAAGAGTAAAATACAATGAAATAAATTAATCTTCAAGTTAAAACAGATTATTGACTTAATTGTGTACACAGAGATGTCACTAGACGTAGCTTGTCGTCGTCTCGTGTGTTCGATAGACTTTAAATAAATATAGGGTAAAGTCTCCAGTGGTGAACACTTAGATTAAACTACGAACAAACAGTTTAGTGTTTATAATTTAATCTTCAAGTGTTAATTTTTGGCGACTTTACCCTTAAATGTAATTAAAATATAATTTTCTCCAAAGACAATTTGTGTAATAACCTAACATAGGTGTAAATGCACTCGAAAATATTGTTATTACTCAGCATAATTTATGTCAAGGTCACGCAAGTTCAATGCTTTCTGATGTGTAATAATTATAACTGTTGCACAAAGTTTCAATTTTGGAAATAAACTTGTGCTCTCCATAATGACAATTTATTGCCTTACGGGCTTATACAAATTTTAAAAACCACTCATATTTAGCGTGTGTAATTTTACATTCACGCACGTTGATGGAATAAATTAAGTCTAAAATTAGTTTGAAACCCCCTCATCATACCTAGTGAGTTTGCTACAAACGATCATTTAGAGTTGTGGGCTTTTTTTAATGCACATATAATTATTTTTACACGACTTCTTCCTATTGTACGAGCCACAATTTTTTTTTTTTTTTATGAGAAAATACTGGCAAAACTTTAGAGCCTGATCGATGAAGTGCTATTCAGCTCTGGAAGGTGAAGTGTCTATGCACAGGAACACAAGATATAGTTGAATTACCATGGATTTTCTGGAGCTTTAAAAAGTTGCAAATTAAGCTTCTATGACGGTAGTGAGTTTAATCGGTTCATGGATCAAATCAGACTTATAGCTTAAAAGCTGCAACATTCAGTTACTTTTGTTCCAGAGCCCATAAAAAACGTTCAACTAATTGCATCAATTCAAACCGAAAATATCGATAAGGGACGTTACCTCATGGTGGCGCTACAAATACTAAATTTTGATAGAAGCATGTAGAGCATTGATTTCTTCTACAATGTTATAGATCTCATTTAGACCAACAAACTTCTAGAAATTGTAAGTCAACAGCAACTCACAAGCGACTAGACAATTGGTTGAAATTTCCATGATTTTTTAATGTTTCCGATCTAGATATTTTGTATTATTTGAACGTGTTTTAGAGGTAGACATTTGGAAATTGCAAGGCTGTACAAAGTATATTGTGCGTTCTCCTAGGATACTTGCATTCACCCAATATTTAATATGTTCAACGAAGCCTTAGAAAATTTCTAAGGTTGGACCCTCTGTTTGGGCTTGTTATACCCTAAATTAGTGTTAGCCCATTTGATATTTTTCTAGTGTTCACTGAAATCACAATTGGAGTTCGCGAAATGAGCTTTACGAAAATATTAGTCTTGTTGGAGAAAAGTATTTGTGAGTATGTGTTCCAAAAGTGGTTCCAAAAAATTTTCAGATGTCGTTACATACGTTGTGATAACCAAATCAAAATATAATCTTCTTCAACGAGGTGTATAAAAGCCAAACGTTTTTTACAACTAAAACCATAATCTCGTTTGTCACTATTTGTAATCACTCGTCGTATTACAATAAATATGCAAACAATTAAAGTTAAACCTTTTTATGTTCGCTCTTCAATCATTTTAAACAGATTATAATGTATGCGAAATGTCAGAGGGCTCAGAACTATCGTGAATATTTCTATTTCTTTATTTGTATACCTTTTATACTTACTTTACTTTTCGCTTTATCCGACAGTGATGCTGAACTGGTCGTCAATCAAATTAATCAAATCATAGGTCATCAATAAAAAGTCATCATCTCGTACGTCGGAGTGCCATTTGCTTCAAGTTACATTTATTATTAATCTGAATTCTGCCGTCCTCTTCTTCTGCTACCTTTGTGGGTTGTACACAAGTGCTTGTCGACAAACTTTTCTTGAGAGTGTGCCCAATCCAACCAAATTCTCTCCTACGTATATCAAGATTGATATCATTTTGTTCTCTTCCTTGATAATGAGGCATGGCCAAAAGATACGTAAGATTTGGTGAAGGCAACATTTGGCGGACAATTGTATTATTAGATTTATGCCCTCTGTAACGAGCCAGGTCGCATGATATAAAGATGTTGATTTTAGTTAGGAGAAGTATACCATATACTTCAAATGCTACGAAATGAATTGCATATGCGAGATTTTATAAAAGTTTCCACGAAGTATCAATTTTTATTTTGCTATTTTGACTGCCCAGGTGGCTTGATTGGTAGAGCGTCTACCTATCAACCACAGGGGTACTCAATGTTGTTGAGAAGATAGATTGCTTTGAACCATTTTAATTCAAAACGTCATAATTTATTTCGATTTTTTCATTAAAATCACTAACATTTGAATGGCTTTGGCCAATTGGGCTTAAATTTAACGTAGGTTCCACGAAGTTTAACAAAGAAAAATCTCTAGATGCCAGAAGTTTCCACAAAGCTTCAATCTTTTAACATAACCAGAGATCAGTAGAAGTCGGCTCAGTTTTTGCCACCAGGATGCGTCAATTTATTTATTTTTCTGCATACAAGTCATTGAAATATTAGTTCCGAAATTTCAACTATCACGAGAATTCTTTCCAGGAATAAAACACCAAAATATGGCGGCAAGTTACTCAGAGTACTCAGACTCACTCAGTATATAGTGCCAGTCAGTTGAGCAATAAAAAATAATTATAAATTCGCATTTTTAACGTACGATATACAATCCGGTTAAAATCTACCGTATTCCGCTTTGATCCCATTATGGCACATACTGTTTTGCCACCATCAACAATTGATAATAAAAAATTATAATTTGCGTAACAATATAATTTTATTGCATTAAAACCTGCCATATAAAAATGCTGTTTGATAATAACATTAAAATTAAAATTAATTTAAAATAAAAATGAAGACTCACTCTTTGAGCTTTCAGTATTCCAGAATGTTAATTTACGTAATTAGTTTTTTCTGCCTTAATCTGAACCTCATTTGCATTTCAAGATTAAAAGTTAATTTATTTAAATAAACAAATCAATTAATAATTACTATATATGACAGAAAGCAGCAAAGATTAATCATCATCATCATATGTATAATAGAGTAAGGGTCAAGTGTCAATTGGATAATCAAAATATTGTTTTTACATCTTCCGCATAGTATACCGGTGGCGCTCGTATTCCGTTGAAAAATTCTTAGCTCTGATTACTTTCAAGTTCAATTTAACCGTCTTCAAAGAAAAAATTATAATCTATCAACTGAATGCTAATTTCTATTTATAACGAAATCCTTTCACTTTCTTAGTTTTTCTATTTTTCAGACTGCATTTATGTGCAACTCATTTCAATATGCAGAAAAATGTTGTTCGTAGAAATTTTATCTCAACATTTGCATTTCGAATTGGAGAAAAAAGTCAGCTAATTGTTGTTGACGTTTTTTGCTTCAATTATTTTGCATGACTTCCAACATGGCTTGGCGGTAGAAATATGTTCATGTGACAAATTATGTCATCGACGAATACTTTCTGGAGGAAATTAAATATGAATTCTTCTACTCTTATTTTTCCTTTTAAAAAGTTAAAGTATAGTAATTGGTCAATAAATCAAAATCACGCATTTCACTTTTAAAATACGTTTTGGACCTCTAGAAATCATTTGCGTTTAAAATTGGGTAAATAAATTTGAGCCCAATTGGCTAATGTCTTCTATAAGCTCCCATTCAAATGTTAGTGATTTTAATGAAAAAATCTAAATTCAATCAAAATGGCTCAATGGTCATGAAAAAGAGTAAGAAATGTGTGCACTGATTTTATAATTCACAAGATCTATTCATAGCTCTATTTAATCAAAAGACGTCTTGTATAATTTCTAAAATGTAAAGAATATCGTTTTTAGGAATTTTCCTGTGTGAGCTGGCAGCATCTTCCTATGTAGTTTGCATACTCCAAAAATTTAATATGCTCAAAAATGGTCCAATCAATTTTTTCTCCGTAGATGGAAACAAAACAATCAAATCATACTTGCAAACTACACCCAATATTATATAACTTCTCAAACTAGAAAAGTTAAAGTCTAGAGTATTGTAATGGATCTGTTTATTTTTGTGTTGTGGTTCGAGGCGACCTTCAGGTTTAACAATATAATTATTGTGGTATTATGTAACTTTCTAAAAGCCCGACAACTATTTAAAATTCAAAGAAAATTGTTAGTTAACTAACTATAAATAGCCTGTCAGGACTTTAAAATGATGAATGTTGGGGTCACTTTGGATTGGCTTGACCGTCCTAAGTTTCAATCAACGAATCATATTTCTATCTACTTCCGTTTTCTTGAAATTTCCAACTCATCCTCAAAAACTTCATATTTTGCTTTTATTCTGCTAAAATCAATTGGCGCCGTAATCCATCTGTATTTCTGGAGCAAATTTTGGTCCTCATATATCTGAGACTATAACTACAATAATTGAAGTACGGTAGGTTAACTCAAAACTACTTAATGTAAAGAAAATATAATAATAAGGCCTGATGTAGTCTAGAGAGACCTAACGAGTATTCATGTTTTTGAGAACTTTCGTAGACATACAAACAATATCTGTGAAACCTTTTTGGACTTCAAAGTGATTATCTTGATAATATCGCTATTTAAAGCAAATTATTATTACTTTTAATTGTATTTTTTGAAATGGTTTACTGAATAAATTATTATTATACTTTATTTTATCTTGTGCTTACTATTGTTTAGATAACTCGGTAACTGAACGTAGATAGCCAGGCCGCCCTTAATAAATTCAGACACTATAACGTTTAAATTGGTTCTAGAATGCAGAAAGACTTTGGAGGAGCTTTCTCGCAGCAATTGCGTCAGACTGATTTGGGTGCCTGGCCACTGTAATGTGGAGGGCAACGAACGATCTGACGCGCTTGCTCAAGTTGGTTCTTCTGAACTTCTAACTGCCCCGGAACCTATTTTGCCTATTTCAAAAACTGGTTCAGCAGTCACTTAAAAGACTGGGCAATTAGAAAACATGAGAGGTACTGGAACTCTGTTGAGGGGTGCCGTAACTGAAAACTATATTTGTTGCAACCAACTGAGTCGCGTTCCTGTTAAATCTTGACAGGAATAAATTACGTTTGATGATCTCCCCGATTGCAGGACACTGTAAACTAAACAGCCATCTTTTTAGTATGAACATCGTTCAAACTACTCTTTACCGCTTTTGTGGTGCTGATCAGTGGCGCCAGATCCAGACATTTCTCAATATTCAATATGAATTATTTTTGCCGTTTTTTGAGATTATTCATTCACATTTATATTAAATATTTGTTTCAAGAATACCTATCTAAAGTACAAATTTGGAAGGCTTATCTTAAAATCTGGGTGAGATAATCTAGATTTATTATTGAGCAAATGTCTGGATCTGGCCCCGTTGGTGCTGATGCTGAAACTGCGTTTCACATTCTCTGTAACTGTGACTACTGTGCGAATTTCAGACGAAGATTTTTAGGTGACTTTAACATAAGTGCTAATTATTCGTAGCATTGATGTTAAGCTTATCTATAAGTTTCTGATGAGTTGTAATTTGCCAAATTCATTTGTAATTCTCTATTTAGTTCTATTTACTAATTTTCTTTCAGCTTTCTATTTTGTTTCAGTTTTTGTAAATATTTATTTCTAGGTTTTTCACAAGGGTTGATCACAATGGGCCAGCCTTGAGGTGTGAGAGGCAGTACAAATCCCTACTGTACACCACTTCCCCCAAATCCATCCATCCATCCATACGTTATTTAGGATTTAAGACACCCTTTTAGATGCAAATGCACTATTTTTGGCTAATTTTTAGGGTTCAACGAAGTCGAATCGGGGGTTTTACTGCTGAACTTTTTTTTCAACTTCAACTTCAACTAACTCTCCTTTAAAGTTTCCTAGATTTCCAGTGTATAGTTTGTGGATTCCAAACCACCACAGCTTTAATGTTTGTTTTAATAAGTTACCAGTTCATTGAGGCCATAAAGCTCTTCGACATGAACATTGAACACTATTCAAATGCCTTCTATCCCTTAATTTAGTTTTTGTGCAGCAAGTATATTTTTAAAAGCATGGCTCTGACGATACACATGCCGGAGAGCACCTTGTTTACCCTATTATTCATTAATGATAGCGCACACAAAAAAATTTACCTTATCGGCAACGATGAAAAACACCCCCTATTACCCCAGGGAGGATTTTGAGAACCCGTACTCAAAATAAAGTCATACTTATGTGTTCTACAGGCACCGGTTTACTCTTTATAATTGGAACTCGCTCGGAGTCGACTTCCAATTATAAAGACATGGCATTCTTTTATTTATTTTCTCTTCAAATTCTGCACATTATTGTGTTTTGGGTAAATTTAACCTACGAAGAATTAATCGTAGGTTGAATTGTTGTACACAATCGAGCATTCAACAAAAAAAAATTCTAATCAGTTCATTTAATTGGGAATAAGAATCAAGGGGATCGTTTTGAAGTATAGTTGTGAGAATAACTTCGCATATCTAGCCATGATAATTAAACCTATGTCATTACACC
Organism: Mochlonyx cinctipes; assembly: GCA_001014845.1. Classification (NCBI taxonomy): domain Eukaryota; kingdom Metazoa; phylum Arthropoda; class Insecta; order Diptera; family Chaoboridae; genus Mochlonyx; species Mochlonyx cinctipes. Next base: position 5,303 of record JXPH01010128.1, on the reverse strand, counting down.
CAATTCATGAAAGTGCAAAAGGTGCAAAAAAAAATTTGATAGAAGTTTGACTGCCCTTGTGTTTTGATCGGTAGAGCGTCTGCCTATCAACCAGAAGGGTACGGGTTCAAATCCCATGACGATTGAATTAATTTGTGGTTTTTTATCGTTGTTGAGGGTGAACAAGGTGTTTCCGATATGTAACGTTAGAGCCATGCTATGAAAACTATATTTGCTGCAAAAATTTAACTATGGGATAGAAGGCGTTCGAATGGCGTTCATGACGAAGAGGTAGGTCAGTTTCCTTGCAGCAAAAATTGAACACAACTTGATGGACTCAATGAGCTGGTAACTCATTAGCAAAACCATTAGGTCCATTCCCTAAAATATGAGGAGACACCTGGTCCCCCTAGGGGCTATAGGCCTTATTACTATTATATTATCATAAAAATTCACTATAGTGCCAAAATTATCACCTCTGATTCATGAATTAAAATAGTTGTAAGTAAAATGCTGTTGCCATAAATATCCTCTGAATAGAAATTAACACTCTTGTTTTCTGCCTTTTTTATTTGAAAATGTCAAGACGGAAGTAGTTTAGTTTCTAAATGGTGCACTGTACTTTGGTTATTTTTAGATCTACTTATGGTCGTGTGAATATTTATATTTTTTATTTTTCTCTCTTGAGCAATGTCGTGATTGCATAATAACAAATATTTTTAAGTACAGTAAGTGTGCGCAATGTCTAATGACTATTTTTAAAGAAAAAAGTAACAATTTTAATAATTGATGTTATTACATCATATTTCTCTCGTGTACTATAAATAATAAATATATAAAGTTCAATCCTTATAATTAAATTTATTAAGATTATTTTTAATGGGGTGACTTAATTGGAACCGCAAAGGGCTACTATTACTTTACTATTGCTCAGCTGTGTACCGTTAGGGTAATTAAGTAATATCTATTTTTAACTAATATTTTTCTCTTATTTTTTCAGGTGAGAATATTTGATGTTAAGTTTAAGTAAACAAACTACAATTACGTGAGTAATTTGAAGAATTTTTCTAACACATTTTTATCTCAGTTTAATTTTGGAATTAGCGTCTCTAGTTGGTTTTTGGAATTAACTTTTGCCTGTTATAAAATTATATTTTCATTCTTAACAAGTGTATGTTTAACGGTTAATGAAATATATTAAACTTTAATTAAAATAATCTGGGCGGAGCTTTTTAGGAATTACGCTGGTGAAAACCATGTGCAAAATCTGAAATTTCTATAATAATGATACAGTGGGTGGAGTTAAAATTTCCTCATCGCCGATAACAAATAAAATAAAATTTAATTTCACCCTCCATTTTTATTTTGTAAGAAAAACCTCGAAAAAACTTCCCCAATATATTGGAAATAAAAAAGTGATTTGCATACGTCGCAAAAATAAACAAAACTGTGTCAACACGACCAGAGTGGCGAATCAATACATAATATACAACATTTAAAGCATTTTTTCTGTTTACCAACTTTCTATTTTATCGTTTCTACAACAGAGATGCGAATTTAATGAATGAAATAAGTTTCGGTTTGTTTACATTTTTTGAAAACATTTTGGGACAGCAATTAACATGTTACTTTTAGTATTTATTGAGATGTCAAAATTTAATTAAGTTTTTTACCATATTCGACAATTTTGAATGTGTAAAAGCTTTGGAATCTAGTAATGAGGCAATTCATGTGCTTCATTGATAATGCTAAGGTAGTTTGCTAAATTGTACCAAGATAATTGAGAATCGAGAAGATCTACACTCATTTCAAAAGAAACATATTTAGAGTTTTTCTGACCTAAACCCAAATAATGGTGTATTACTCATCATACAACTCAATTTTGAGGTTTTTTGATGAAATTTCTATTTTTCATTTAAAAAAATGATTTTATGGTGCAGCCAGGGAATCGAACGAATAGGTTTTCGTATCGGGTATATATTGAAGAAGTTTTAGTCAGTTTTCTTGCCAGTAGAATAATAGATTTGTTGGTGGGCTGGTAACCCATTAAATAAACTGCAGAGCTGGCTCAGAATCTACTATAAGCTGTAGGTTATTTTACTTCCATTGAAATATGCAGAACAATGTTCAAATCTCCTTAGAAACTGTATGTATTAAATAGTATGAGAAAGTACCGAGGGGCTAATCACAAAAGAATCTATCTACATTGCCAAAAACAGCCCACAAAATCCCAAAATTCACAATTTTTGTTTTGAGTGTAGCTACTCTCACCAAATTTTTCATTAAAAACAGGTTATACAAAAAATAGCAAGTAAAATTACAAAAAATAGGTGAATTTTCATGAATTGGGGGGCTAAGTGATGGAACAGAAACAAAATTCACTTTGCTAAACTTATACTTTAGTTCAGGTGACATCCAGTTGAATTGAACCAATACAATTATTTTTATATTGAAAAAGGCAAAAAACTGATCCTCAGGATCTTCCGAAGCAGGTACACTTAGAATAAAAAACCAGGCCGATACGGCCTCATACCTTTAACTTCTATAGTTTGTTCTTCTAACTTCGCTCCGGCTAATTAGGGGTGCCATTAGGGGGGACGTACTGATTAGATTATTGAAGACGTCACTCCGTTTTATTATAAAATTCATCATTTTTGGTATAAGAATGTCAACTATGTATGGGAGCCCATAGAAGCCTTTGAGTGGGCTAAAAATTGGCATAAAACGGGTTCCATGTAATAGTCTTGGCCAAAATTTCATTAATAAATGTGTTATTTATGTCGGTTTTCTAGATACAATGACAAAATTTTGTATAGGAGCCCATAGAAGCCTTTGTCGGATTAGGTTCTCATATGAATGGATCACGTGTCCTTATCAAACGAATACTTCCTACAAAATTTCAAAAACTCGATTGGACAAACCGTTTAGGAGTTTTCTTGAGACAAAAAAACTGTCTAAGGATCGCGGAATCGTGGGATCGCCCAACCAATTTTGGTCGGAAATGATCCCTAGAGGTCCAAAACGTGTTTTAAAATTTATTTGAGCGATTTTCATTTTTGGACCAAACGCATGACTTTCACTTCTAGAAGTTAAAGTAAAAACCAGTGAAATTAAATTTTCTTCGCAGGTAAGCTATATTTCCGTATATGTCTTGCTGTAAAAGCAGGTGAAATTCACTAATGCCTTGCCTGTTTTTCATAGGCAAATTTCACCGGTCAAACAGAGCATGCCTTACCTGTTTTTCTTTTCGCAGGTAAACTTAAGAAGGTAAGAGGGTGTCTTACCTGTTTTTAGCAGGTGAATTTCACTGAAAAATAGATAGGAGCATGCCTTACCTGTTTTTCGCAGGTGAATTTCACGAAACCTGTTTTTTGCAGGTGAATTTCACTGTAAAAGCAGGTAAAAGAGTGATTTAACCGGTCTTATATATTTTTTTTATTTTTTTTCTAATTCTTATCTGTTTTTAACAAGTTAGCAGATGGAGGCAGGAGCCGCACCTGTTTTATCGATGAAATTCACCTGTGATAAATAGGTAAGGCATTCTATTACCTGTTTCTTCCATGAAACTCAGCTGCGAAAAACAGATAAGGAACCTTCTTACCTGTTTCTCCGGTGAAATACACCTGCGAAAAACAGGTAAGCCATGCTCTTATCTGTATCAGCAGTGCATTTTACCAGGATATTCTCACCTGTTTTTCTACGGTTCAATTCATCTTTCAATGGTATTGGGAGTTGATGGTAGTAATAACTAACTTTCTTCAAACCCTATTATACATTTTTCTGTTTAAAATAAAACTAAAATCACTCAAACCAAAAAGATAAAAATATCCACTTAATAATTACATATTTTAGCTTGTACTTTCTTCTTTACAAATTACACCGAATACCTACAAACCTAACAACAAATCAAGCATTCATTCAATCAAGCTAAATACGTAATTTCAATTATAAAACAAACATCTTTGCTCTATAAAAAGAAAGTGTTATTTTATTATTATAAGTTATCACTTTTGATTTTTACATTAACTTTTCCTTAAAAAAGTTAAAGAATTGGTCGGAAAATCGAAATCACTCATTTTACTTTCAAAATTGCTTTCTGGAAATCATTTTCTATTTGACCTTCTATTGAAGGTGGATTTTCACTTGTGGATTGTATAAATTCTTTCTCAACTATAGTCTAGTGATCGTAAATATTGACCGATCACGCTGAAAATTTTTCGACTAGTTTCAATAATTGCGGTTTCATGAACCCTATTGTTTTTGGTTTTAATCAGCCAAAGTCTTATATGGGCTCCAATACAAATGTGTGTAGTTCCAATGAAAAATCAGAATAAAATCTGACATAATCAATCAAAATAGACGAAATTTTGAATGCTGACATTAATTATTGTGCGAAATTCAATTTTTAGCCCAATCGGTCAAGGCCTACTGCTTTTAGGGATCACAACTTCGATTGATTCCGGTTATAAAAGCTGCTCTTTCGGCCTAAGGGGGTATTTTCACCTAGCTTTATTAGCAAGGCACCTGTATATCTTGTGGTGTATAGAATCTTATCCGATTGAAAAAGTGCAAGCCATTTCGATCACGAGAACTCAAGAGTTCTGGAATTTCCTGGTACCTAAGAGCACCCAGATCCCGATGTCCTAGGGAAAAAATATTTGTGAAATTGTTCTTGGATATTCCACAAAAGCTATTTCAAATTTGATCTAATACCGATCATTAGTACTCAAGATTTATGGAAAATTCTGGTGCGTTTGAATGGAGGCCATCAGACCCCGTCGTATGATTTGGCCCTCAAACAAACTCAACATTACTTTTGTCGAGAAAAGCCTCCACACAAAATTTCAGCCAAATCGGTTAAAATTACGCGACTTATCGAGGACACAGACAAACGACAGACGACACACAGAGAGTTTTGTTTTGTTTTTTCACGTTTCCGACCATTTGGAACAACTTTTCCCGAGGAGCCAAAAGTTTTTTTTGCTGAATACAATAGATCGAAACAGCTGGTCTTCTGCGTGGCCGTAGCTTGTGTATGCAATGTTTTCTTTATTTTTTTTACAATAACTTTTCTTTTCAATCTATGGATGTGATGAAAGAAAAGCTAAAATCTAAATAAATTCTGATGAAATTCATAATAATGTATGGGCTGGCTCTTTTTCTCTGTCAGCGTCTTCCTGTATGAAGCGGATGTGACATCTTCCTGTGTAAGTCAGGCACTTTGAAATTTTTTTATGCTTAAATATTCTAAGTAGATGGAGAAAATCAATAATCAACAATCAATATTCGAATCACTCCTCAAATTAGAAAAGTTAAAGTCTAGA